>APFE030216681.1:0-11865 GCA_000404065.3 Pinus taeda | reverse complement strand
TTTACCAGGTTCATCAAACCTTAACCTCTTTGAAGCCCTTGATTTTTTAGTGCTCTCTGGTGATGATTGAGTTAAATTAATGTGCATTGACTCAATATGCACTGATTTAGCTTGCTCAAAATCAATAGCCTCAAGCAAATCATTTAAAATAGCTTTTGATATTGGACTTTCTTCAACAGCTATTGATTTTCCCTTTTCTTTGTTTAATTGACTTCTGGTTTTTACTCTTGATATCTGTTCAGCTCCACTTGACCCAGGTGCATTTTTCTTGTGCTTGATCTTTTCTTTTGATGATGATTGAGGTGTCTCTTTGATAACTAATGGCTTCATTGATTCCTTCAATTGGGTCTTGGTCTTCTTCTTGCCTTTTATCTCCTTTCTTAGTTCAACAAGAGTAGGTTCCTCAGTTGACCTTTCTCTTTCTCTAACAGGCAGTGGGGTGAGGTCTGTCTTACTTTGAAAACCAGCCATAAAAATAAAAGAATTCCAATCCCGACCAATCTTCTGCAAGTTATCTAGCACTAACAGTTTTACTAAACCATGGTGAAACAGTGATGTCTCACAGTCATCTTTCCTCAATTGAATCTTGTCACACATCTTGTTGAGGCTACGAAACAAGTAGAATGGGATATCTATAAATTCTTTGCCTGTAAAATGCAGCAACATCTTAAAATGATAGGAGTAAACCTTGCTATATCTCCCTTCACATGTTAAATATTTCTGAATACATGTTAAGAGAAGTGCATAGTGTTCTTTTACATAATGTCTCGGCACAACCTTTGTAAGGTCTTCATTTACATAAGGCTCCTTCAGGAACTCCTTGCAGGGGTTCATATCAAATTTGAAATTTTTAAACCACTCCTGCCCTCCTCTCGGAATTTCAGTCACCCTAGCAATAACCTTTGAAGATACTGGGAATTCTAGCATAGCTACTTTAGAACTTAAACCTGTAAAATTTAAGGCAAATTCTTTTGTTACCTCAGCATGCCCACCCTGTAGCTTCTCACAAAATGTCCAGCAACCAGCATCCTGAAAAGCTTGTCTCACACCTTCATCTCTCAATGTGAGATCCAATCCCACAAGTTCTGTTATTTGACATCTTCCAGACCGATGCCCCTTCTTCTCCATTTCGCTTTGAAATCCTTTGTGCAGAGAAACACTACCAGCTTCAACTTCAAATGCAAATTCAAACTTTTGAACGCCGGCTCGCTTGCAATCAGGTTCCTTTTAAAGAATGAACTCGGGCTCCTCCGCAACTTAACAGTCTTATCATGCAAACGGACCAATTCATGCAGCATTAACAAACAGCATAACATTACCAGCATTACAGACCATTTGAATGATTTTATGTGCGTGGTTATGAACCTATTGGTGGAATGATGGCTTATACTTGCTTGAAAAGGACGCCATTCTGACAATAAATGGACAGACATACTGACTCATCCCCCAGACATGAAATTCTAAGAATCAGTGCTGCTTAAATCCCCGAATCCGCGATTTCATAGCGCAGACAGTTATAAGTTAACAAAATGTGCTACGAAATGGCTGGTTACTGACACACTGTGAAAGAACTAAAACATCATTGCGCTGCCAAATCAGCCAATGAAATTGCGCTGCAGAAATGCGAAAAGGACTAGTGACGTATATAAGACAAGACATATCTTATATAATCATGATGGAGGATAGCTAACGGCTTTTGAAAATGATTCATATGAATATCTTTATAAAACACAATCCCTAAGTAACAAACATAGGGCAATAACCATTAGACGCCTATTTTTTGGACAACAAAAATTTTATGGACAATATTATGTACATATCACTGCAGTTCTAGGTGATAACAGAGGGAACCATGGTACCCCTAAGTATACTACACAACTCAAGCCACACTAATAAACACCTATGATCTTTGTGTATGGCATTGAAGTTATTCTCATGTTCATTATAAAGCATTTTCTAGAATGAAATATTTTGTTAATGGTGAACCAAAAATTGAATTTGATCATGATGGAGTTCTCATGGGATGTGCCTTGGAAAGAATGTTAAATGAAGATGTACTAGCACAAGGATAGATTTGTGGCTCATGGATTATCCTAGAAAGAGGGAGAGGAATATGAAGGCATGTTTTCTCCCATTGCTAGGTATGATTCTATTAGATTTGTCATTGCTCTTGCTTCTCTTGCAGGTTGGAAATTACATCAAATGGATGTCAAAATTGATTTTTTGAAAGGAGTCATTGAAGAGGATGTCTATATTGAGCAACCTAAAGGATTTGACATCCATGATAAAGATACATGTAAGTTTGAAAATTGAAGAAAGCCTTGTATGCGTTGAAGTATGAGCATGCTACTCCTGTATTGACGGCTATATAGCAATGACTCTTGGCTTGAATAACAGCGAAGTTGATCCAAAACTAAACTTTAAAATTGTTGAAGGCAAGCCCTTAATGTTGGTGTTGTATGTAGATGATTTGTTTCTAACAGGGGTTGAAGTTCTCATTTCCTAGTGTAATAGGGAGTTGGTTTCTAAATTCAAGATGAAGGATCTTGGTCTCATGCATTACTATTTGGGATTGGAAATTTGGAAAAATCATGATGGAATATTTTTTATCCAAGTCAGATACACTATAAATGTACTTTAGAGATTTGGCATGATGGACTGTATGTCCATGAATACTTCGATGCTGACAAATTTGAAGAAGATACATGATTGTGACCCTAATTTGATTGATCCCTTTATGTATCATAAATTGATTGGCTCATTGTACTATCTTGTGAACACTAGAACTAAAATTTTCTATTCTATGAACATGTTGAACCAATTTTTGGTTGAGACTCGACCTGTGCACTAGGTTGTAGTAAAACATATTTTGAGATATTTGCATGGTACCATTGAATATGGTCTAAGATATTTTTCTAATGGAGAATGGAAGCTACATGGATTTAATGATATTGATTAGAATGGAAGCTATAATAATAGGAAGAGCACTTCTAGATTCCATTTTGGTTTGGGCTCCATTATTATTTCATGGTCTAGTAGAAAGAAAACTTCAATCCCTTTGACTACAGTTGAAGATGAGTATATAGTTGCATGTTTAACTTGTTGTGAAGTTGTGTGGCTTTGAAAATTATTTTTCATTTTGTCTAATCTAGTGTGGGAATCGACCATTATATATTATAATAATCAAATTTGTGTGAAGATTTCTAAGAACCTAATATTTCATGACAAGTTGAAGCACATTAAAATCAAGTATAATTATATCCAGAATATCGTCCATGGGAGAGCTGAGAGGATAAAGTATGTCCCTACTGATGAGCTGGTTGTTGTTGTGTTGAAAAAATCATTGTCCCATATGAAGTTTATATATGTCATAGAACAACTTGGATTTTTTGAGAACCCCTCTTTGAGAGAGAGGGAACATTGATTGTAAAACATCATATTATGGACAATCTTCCTTAAGATGCAACTAGGAGACCTATGGATTGATCGAGAATATTTTCACTTCTTTAGGTCAATTAATGAGGAGGCTAGTGAGTCTAGTCAGGGAGCTTGACTCTGAGGCATAAAGTGATCCCTTAGGTTTTTACTAGAAGACCATTTTTGTCTGGGACACTGATTTTGTGATCTCTTTGTTAAGTAGAGACTCGGAGACCTATGGATAGGTAAGAGAGATTGATCTTCAATTTCCTCCCTTAGGATGTGGGTTGATGGACCTAATTATTGGTTAGGGAGATGTATCCTATGCATATGATTGGTTTGGACTCATTTATCGACCCCTTCTACGATTGTCGGATGTGTTGGATACTATGTATGTTTCCTATGATGAGACTAGTGATTTCTTCCTTAGGATGTGGGCTAGGAGACCTAAGGATTGGTTAGGGAGATTGATCTTAATAGAGAAAGACTTGTACTTTTGATCTCTCACTTAGGCTGTGGCTGGGGGACCTATGGATTGGTCAAGAAAATTAATCTTGAGAGAGAATGAAAATTACCTCCATAGCTAAGAGGGAGTGTTGAAAAATTTGGTAGAAATGATCAGTATTTTCATTGGAAAATTGATAAAGAAAATTCAAATTTTGTTATTTGACCATGTTAGCTTAAAGTCAACAACTCAACCCCACATGTGGAAAAAACCACCTCCTCAACTAGATATAAATATGAATTCGTTGGAGTTCATTTTGGCATCATCACCATACATCATTTAATCTAAAAATCACAAAGACACATCCACTCATACGAAGGAGTCAAAGGAGGATTTTCTATTATATGTTGACCAACTTGTATTCTTATGTTCAACCAAGATTGACTTGGGATAGACTTGCTTCTATTGAACAAGACATTGACTTATTTCAGAAGGAAAAATTTGATTGAGGTTCATTGACTCTTGGTAGATCGAGTTTCTATTCTATTTTTGGGATGTTGATTGGTAGTCAACTCTACCCCTTTGAATCAAAAATGTAGGTAAGTATTTGACTGAGGTTGATCAAATTTCAACCCTCCTGTTTTGAGCTTCTACAAGTGGGAATTGAGCCCTAGTGTTGTATACTTGACTTTGAATAAAGTTGAAAATTTTTACATCTCTTCATTGATTGCTTTGACTACTTTGACTTGGTATTTATTGAGGTCAAATTTGGAATCTTGTTGGAATATTTTGGTTTACTATTTATAAAATAGATTCTCTCTCATAAGGAAAGATTGGTTGGCTTTGCCCCTTGTGGGTTTTGCCTTGGCTGTGAGCCTAATTTTTTGTTGTCTCTTGTCTCTTGCTTACTGTTTACAATGATCTCTATTTCTCTATTATAGAAAGTAAATTGTTGAAATTTTTTCGGTGTAACTCCTTAATGATTGGAATACTATAAGAAGACAAATTGTATCATAGGAAGTAGTTATCGATTTTGAAAAACTATACTAGTCTTGATTGCACTAGAAAACCAACAATTGAAACTCTTTATAATTGCATCCAAAAGTTACAAAAATAATGAAGAGGTGTAGAAATAATGAATATTTGTAGCAAGTATAGTTATATCTAAAAGTTGCAACAACTTTACTTTGCTAAAGCAAAGAGAGTTGCAAGACTTGTATGGATTTGCAACACCTACATGGAGTTGCAACTATCTAAATATGCAACTAGGTTTGGCCTTCATAATGTCTTATGCAATCTTGATTTTAAGTATTTGATGTAAAGAGAAAAATAAAATTTATTATTATTATTTTATAGCATCAGTTTTATGCTCAAGGTCAATTTATTTATAGGTCAAGCACCCATTATGTGCTTTTAGGGTTTGTCATAAAGTCAATAAGTTAAAAGAGTCATTGCAATATATAAAATATCCCATTGGGAATTTTGTAACAAGTAAAAAGAATTTATTTGAGCCAAAATTGTGTCAAAAGACCCTCCAAGATCAAGTTGGCCTATAAGATATCAAGTGAGCCTCTTGAATGCAATTCGTACCCCTAGGAAGCCTATATATATGAGGCCTTCAGCCTCATTTGAAGCACACATCCAAGAAATGTAATAAAGCAAGAGAAGAAGTTTGATCTTAAGGAGAAGTCCAAAAGGCAAGGGAAGCTCAAAATGGAAGCTAGAATTGAAGTTTTGGGTCTTTCTTTCTCGCTCTCTAATGTGCAATGAAACTAGGAAGCTACATCAAAGTTGAAGTTGTGAAGCTGCATAAAGCTCAAAGTTGTGAAGTTGTATCAAGGACAAAGTTAGGAATTTGTATCAAAGTCGAAGTTGTGAGGTTGCATTTAGATCAAAACTGTGAAGCGACATCAAAGTCGTAGCTGTGAAGCTGCATCAAATTTGAAGTTATGAAGCTGCATCAGATCAAAGATATGAAGTTTCATCAAGGCCGAAGCTGTGAAGCTACATCAAGGTTGAAGTTGTGAAACTACATCAAGTTTGAAGTTGCTAGGTCAAAGTTGCATAAATTATTATTGGGGGTCAAAGTTGCTAGAAACGCTGTTGGAAGGTTGAAGGTTGTTGTTGGAAGCCGTGTAAGGAAATCCAATAAAGAAGGAAGGATGACTTGGTCTTGGATAGGTCTATGTATTAGGTCTAACGTCTTGGGATTCATCATTTGAAGATTCTATAAGAAGAGAAGAATTACTTATGCGTTTTACTCTCTAAGAGGGTTTTTTGCCTTGGTTAGCAACCTAGATCTTGTTTCCTTGTGTACTATTGGTCTTCATGTTTTGGTAGTTGTTTGATGATAAGAAAAACATTATAAGTGAATAAGAAACTAATAGTAATGAAAAATAAAAGGCCCACGGGGCTTTGGATTGACGGTGGATGGGTGCACCATTAAGGCACTCTTTGCGATAGGTTACTGGTTCAAATCCCCCGTGGGTGCTTACCTACCAAAAAAATAAAAAAAATAAAATAATGAAAAGTAAAAGAATACTACAAGCAATTATCAAGGTAAAAGGAAATCACCCTAATCTAGTTGCCTTAGATTTCTCAACTACAACCACTATTGAGACACCAGCATTGAGTAATACCTGTGTAGTGTTGTGTCCTATATGCCATTGTTCGTACATAAATGAAATAATTTCCCAAAAAGTGCATAAAAATAAGAATTAAAATGACACGTAGAAGGATATTTGTACCTTGACCAAAATCAATCAATATGGATGGAAATGTAATAAGAAATAATGGAAAGTCGAAAATAAAAAGGTATTGCGTACCTATGAAAAACATGTCAATTTGGCCAACTCTAACCATTCTCAAAGACTTTTTATCTATCTTCAAATTTATAGATATAGTAATGAAGAACCATTTTGAGCCTAATTCCATATCTACATGCCATTTCATTTTTCATTTGGTGTTCTTCCACTAGATTAGGGCCCTCTTGCTGGGCCATATGCCCTTAAAATTCCTATGATTATGTGATTCTACATGTATTGAATATATTCACCGATTTAGATGAAATTATTTCATACCTTGGAGTGTTATCCACTTTAGGTGTGCATATGTTTGCACCTTTTGGCATTAGACTCTCTTGACTATTCTTTGTGTCATCCTTGTCCCTTACTATGACACTATTGTTTCCTGGCCCTCACTCTCTTAATTGGTTTATTGTAGCCTTTACTTTCTCACTATTCACTATCGTTTAATTGTGAGAATTTCACCCACTCCCATATAGAATGTTATATTTCTTCCACTTTTGAACGATGTCTCAAGTAACAAACTCAACTCTAGTCAATTGTGTTGTTAAAACTTGACATTCTCAATGCATTAGAGGAAATTTAAGCCTAAAAGTCTGCTTGTAAGAAAAAATTATAAATAACAATATTTGAAAAAATTGTGGCCTCTACACTTGAAATTTGAGTAAACCTATAAGGAGGTAAGCCAAAAATACAATTAAAAAAAAAAAAACAATTTTTTTCTTTTCCCTCCAAAATATTTGCATGTATTTCCTTTTAAATTTAAAGGATTTTGATTGGCTTATGTATTATGACATGGAATTACACAAAAATTTAATGGGCACTTTTAGACTGAAAATTTCTTCTAATGTACACAGTTAATAAATGCATTCAACTTCCAAACATGTGTTGGTTAGAAGAAATTTGTTCTAGTGCAATTTGTTTTATAAGATAATGTAAATTGCATGATGTTGTGAAGCTTTAAGATTTTGAGAAGACAATATATATTGTAAATGAGTATTCTTTTAACATAATCCATTTCTACATTAAAACAACTAAACTAATTTAAAATTACAATACCGGAAATATGTCACAAAATTTTGTTGAACCTAGAAAAATTAAACATCATTATATTATTTATATGATATCTTTAGACACATACTCACATTTATAACTAGCTCAACCCTATAAATTAAATGGATGGTAAACATGGATAGACACCAATCCATGATAATCATCAAAACACTTCATGATACATCTTATATTGCTAAAGGTAAAAAATAATAAAAATCAACTAAATTATAACTTTATTTCGATATTTTTGTTTGTTAATTAATTACCTTCTATTATATAATAAAATTGACATATAAATCTCAACAATTAGCCTTCTCACTATCATGGCTTGTAGCAAGGGAAACCAAACCAGCAATAGTGGAGGCATCTTACCAATTTTTTTGTCCATTAAAATAATCAAAATTGAAGATATTGTCTAAGCTTTCTTACACCTAGAGATTTGTCGGAATACATAGTCAAAATTTTTATATATAATCTGGTGGGTGGATCTAATCCTCCATAATTTTAGCTTATCTATGAAAATAAAAAAAATTTCATATTGAAAAAACATAAAACAAAAATACCTGTGCATGTATCATTTGACTTGAGAAGTTCTTGGGGTTGAAACCTATGCTCATGGGCTAGAGATGGAACCATTATGAATATATCCTTCCATGGGTGAGACATGAATCTAAGTTAACCAAAAAAGTGTTGGTGGCATTAAACCTTTTGGATTTCATTGAGGGAGGCTATAATCTTGTTTTTCAGCCCCAACCCATTTTTCATTTGCTAGTGAAAGGTGATAGAGTTAATATATTGGCTCTTAGGTTCCTTGATGTGGCCAGGGTCAAGGACCCAATAAAATAATTCAACTTGAATTTCAAATACTAAATATGCTTATGGGTTAGTCATGGTTAAAGATTTCAATTGTTAAATTTCTTCTTGAACTTATGGAGTGACACAGTGGTCTATTTCAGCACCAGACTTGGCTTGAGAATGGGATCTAGGTCATAGCTTGAGAATAGGATCTGGGTTTTCTTGAAGAGCCACCACCCTATATAAAGGGTCATATATATAGCATGAGAGCACATGGAAGCTAGTTTGAGGTGCACAAGCTAGTTAAAAAATAGAAGGTAGTAATTGCATTGCTTTGACATTTTGACTGTATCGTTCTTTCAACAAATTTATACATTCACCAAAAACAATAACATTAACAAAATCAACAAGTACAGTTAACAACTTCATCGATACCTAAAACCATTGACATGGTTACTGGTTTTAATCATTCCTCAACCGGCTTGCTTAATGATGCAAGTCATCTGTGAATATGTAAGCAATTTTTACTGTTTTTGACTGAATGCATGGTCTGGTCTCCAAATTTTCTGGCCTGACATCATTTCCATCAGAGTGATGGGTGACATGTCACCCATTGTTGTTTTGGAGAGCATTTGCAAAGTTAAAAAAACCTAGTTCCAGTAATGTTGTAACTATGGTTATAGAATTTTATTTTGAATTCATAATTCTATTCCTATTGGATTTTAGGGCGAAAAAATTGGATTATGTAAAAATTAGATTAGAAATGGGAATTATTCATCTTATAAAATTAATATATTATTTAATTTAAATTTTTTTGAAAAGGTGAATATATTTTCATGTTGGCAAAAGGCTAGATATATTAAAAGTTTGGAGAATTAAAAATAAGGCTTTTTTTATATTAAAATAATAGAAGTTATGAAAAATTGTTTATGCAATCAAGTTTTGAGTAATTAATATAAAAATTTTAGTTAGTGTTATTGTTTATATTGGAAATTTATTTTTTTCTTTTTCTAAAAAAATTGAGCCAAATTTTCAAAATGTCAAAATATCTGCAATCCTAATTTGCAATTTACCAAACCTAACTATCTGAATGATCGAGCAAGACAATCTAAGCCAGAGTCTACAGCTGCACCCAACAAGAGTCCAAAGCATTAAAAAAAAGAAGGATTTTTCTGAAAGGTTGAAAACTATAGTATTAACTAAATCCAAAATGCTTCAAATTTATTAATATTGCAGAGTGAGAAAATTGTCATAAAATCTAACAATATGAATAAAAAAACCTCAAAGCTAAAGTTTAATATAAATAATGAAATCGCACTTACCAAATAATTCATGACTCAATCATTATTCGTATCCAATCCAAATTAATCAATACTGTTATCATTATAAGAATTCAAAGCTGATGTTCAATATAAATAATGAAATCTCACTTACCAAAGAATTCATGACTCAATCGTTATTCCTATCCAATCCAAATCAATCAATATTGTTATCAGTATAAGAATTCAAAGCTGAAGTTCAATATAAATATTGAAATCTCACTTACCAAAGAATTCATAGCTCTATCCAATCCAAATCAATCAATATTGTTATCATTATAATAATTCAAAACTGAAGTTCAATATAAATAATGAAATCTCACTTACCAAAGAATTCAAGGCTCAATCAATATTCCTATCCAATCCAAATGAATCAATATTGTTATCGCTATAAGAATTCAAAGCTGAAGTTCAATATAAATAATGAAATCTCACTTACCAAAGAATTCATGATTCAATCATTATTCCTATCCTATCCAAACCAATCAAGATTGTTATCACTATAAGAATTCAAAGCTGAAGTTCAATATAAATAATGAAACCTCACTTTCCAAAGAATTCACAACTTAATTATTATTCCTATCCAATCCAAATGAATAAATATTGTTATCACTATAAGAATTCAATGCTGAATTACAATATAAATAATGAAATCTCACTTACCAAAGAATTCATGACTCAATCATTATTCTCATCCAATCCAAGTCAATCAATATTGTTATCACCATAAGAATTCAAAGCCGAAGTTCAATATAAATAATGAAATCTCACTTAACAAAGAATTCATGACTCAATCATTATTCTCATCCAATCCAAATCAATCAATATTGTTATCACTATAAGAATTCAAAGCTGAAGTTCAATATAAATAATGAAATCTCACTTACCAAAGAATTCATGACTCAATCATTATTCCTATCCAATCCAAATCAATCAATATTGATATCACTATAAGAATTCAAAGCTGAAGTTCAATATAAATAATGAAATCTCAGTTATCAAAGAATTCATGACTCAATCATTATTCCTATCCAATCCAAATCCATCAATATTGTTATCACTATAAGAATATTATTCCTATCCAATCCAAATCCATCAATATTGTTATCACTATAAGAATTGAAAGCTGAAGTTCAATATAAATAATGAATCTCACTTACCAATCATGACTGAATCATTATTCCTATCCAATCCAAATCTATCAATATTGTTATCACTATAAGAATTCACTATCCTTATCCAATGCAAAGTTGTTTAACAATAACTATCTAATCCAAATTTATTTAAGAGTAAGAGTATGTGCAGATTATCCTTTGCAATCCAAATCAATTACTATTCTTATCACAATAAAAATTCATGACTGAATCACTATTCCTATCCAATCCATATTCATTTAACAATAAGACTATGTGCCCATTATCCTTTGTGGTGGTAGAACACAGAAAATGAACCTCTCTAATTGAATTCCACTATCCATTATTCTCTATTTTACCATAAACCTTAATAGCTAACTATATTTCAACTTAATAACTAGCTATAATTCAACTTAATAGCTATAATTCAACGAGGTAATTGTCATCATCCAAAAAAATTATGAGAAAAAATAAATAATGCCTAAGGCCACCACAGGTTGGTAGATTCGAAAGCTGATGCAACCCCTCGAATTGGTGTTTGAAATGTGCGATGTCCTGGTAATTCCATTTCTTGGACAATCGAATTGCTAGCGGAGTTGACTATGCACATATCTAATGTGCTATCAACTGCGAGAATAAAACCACTGTTGTTCACGGTCACGGCCAAAGGAAATACGGGAGTTCCAAAATCACACCATATTTCAAATTCTCCCGCTTCATTCAACTTCCACATGCGAACAAACTCAGCATCATGTCGATCAACTAGCATGAAATGGCCATCATATTCAGCAAAATTTTCAATGATGCGCCATCCCTGGGGCAGTGGGATTTCTGTCCAGATTCCGTCAGCAATATTAAAGGCTGCAATATTAAAGGCCGCCCAGTAAAATTTTCCTTGA
>APFE030216678.1:15450-29530 GCA_000404065.3 Pinus taeda | reverse complement strand
ACGAGAGGTGTGAGAAAACATGGAAATTGGGTCGAGATCAGCGGGAGGGGGAGAACGCCGGGGGAGGATCTTGCCCCATAATTGCTTAGGGGAATGGGTAAGGAGGGCGGAAAGCTCCCTTCTTTGTTGGGAGATGAACTGTCGTTTTTTGTGGCGGAGAAGGCGACGATAGTTCTTTTGGATGGCAGAATAAGAGGGAAGGGACTGACGGAAGGCATGTCGGAGATCCTGGTGGAGGAGTTTACACTGTGTATCGTACCATTTGTTCATAGGGGAAGTTCCTGTCTTGCAGGAGGTCGAGGAGGTCTGAAAGGAGTGGGGAAAGGATTGGAGCGCCGACTCCCAGATTGCTGAGGAGAGACAGTGGTATTTATCTGAAACAGTCTCGAGACGGGAGAAGTCATTTGAGCTGGGGAGGATTTGCCGGAGTGAGGAGGAGAAAATGTCGGGGTCACCCTTCTCAAAACAGAAGATGGTTCTACCGGGGGATCGAGGTGGGGGGTGGATTGGTCGGGGGGGATCAAACTGAAGGGAGAGTGAAAGCAGTGCGTGGTCGGCTAGGGGGATGGGAGATACAGAGAGATTCTGGATAAAAGGGAGCAGTGCTCGGCCGGTCAAAGCGTAATCCACCACGCTAGCACCACCTCCATAAGGTCTACACGTGAAGAAGCGGGATTCCGGGAAGCGTGAGAGGCCATTCAAGATTATCAGCTCATGTGATTCTCCCAACTGCAAAAGATGTTTACCATAGGTTGTGAGGGGGCCCAGGTCGTCCTCTGAGATTCTCTGCAATCCTGCTGAAGCCAGGTCCACTCCCCTAGTGCAGAACACATCCTCTGAACGGTCATGAAGGGGGACCTGATGTTCCTTGGTACGGGCGTTGAAATCCCCCATGATGATGATTTCTCCATCAGTGGAGAATTTAGTGATGTCTGGGTATATGCTGGCGAAGGGGTCTCTTTCTACATCGTCGTGGATGGCAAACGAAGATGTGGTGGGGGGGAAGTAACAAACTGCAATAAAGATATCCCTCAGGGGTGGGTATCCAGTTCTGATTTGGATCCACATGTACCTGGCGTACTCATCTGTTTTTACCACTGTGACTCTACCTCTGAGCTCGTTTTTAACGAGACACGCTACTCCCCCTAACCCTCTGACACCTCCTGAGCTCCTTGTTTCCTGTCTACATACTGAATACCAATGGTACCCTGTTATATCTGGGAGGGGTCGAACCAGGCTCTCATGGGTCTCTGTTACTAGTAGGATATCTGCTGACTCAAGGGCGTCATAGAGTAGCCCAGGTGAAGACCAAAAGGACCCATTCCCGTTCCAGCAGTGAATTGACATCCCTGGTGTTCGACTCCCCCCCAGACGGGCCCATCATTTGGAACTGCCTGCTCGAGGTGTCCATCCTAGGGGAAGGAGTCTCGAATGATAGCGCGAAGGTTCCTTATGACTGCCCATTTACCTGCTTGTCTTGCTGCCATCACTTGTTCCCTAGCCTGTTTGAGTTCAGCTACCTGTGCCCGAGTAAGATCCTCATCTAAGAATATCTTGTGTGGAAGATTAAAAAGCTTCCGCTTAGCTCGAAGAGTATGTAGACGATCTGTGGTATTATGGAATCGGATAAATAAGGTGGAGTCCTGTCCTAGCCAGGCTCTGTCTAGGCTGATACCCGATATGTCGAGGGTGTCTTTCAAGAATCCTGTGGCCACCTCCATCGGATCTCCTGAAGATAAAGGGAGAGGGAGACCTCTCACTTTGAGGTTTAGCTCTCTCGCTCTACGGGATCGTTCTTCCACAAGTTTGGCATGTACAACTTCCTCTACTGCCGTGATAGGAGAGGGTTTGTCTTTCCCCTGAACCACCTGTGCCCATGTGCTGATGTGTGTTTTTGTCTCCCATCTGAGGGATGCTTGTTGGGATATAATCTCCGCCTACTTGTTCCTGATCTCTTGAATTTCTGCATGCAAAGTTGTCTCTGTGGGGTCTTCTTGTACTGATTTATGAAGGGACAAGTTTTCCCCTTCCACGAAGGAAATTCTGTCATTTACGATGTTTACCTCGGCCCGGAGCTTGTCGTTCTCGGTTTCAAGGGAATCTACCCGACGCAATAATTGTTTGATTTGAGATGTCCAGAAGGCGAAGTCGGACTCCATGGCAATGTCTCTGGGGCTATAAGTCTCTTCCGGCTGATTGAGGCACTGGTGGAGGTAGCGGGAAGGTCCTCTGTTATTGAAACTGAGGTTTTCGTGTTCAGATTCCGTGGGCGGGGAACCCATAATTACCTGATCATTTTACTGGACCAAAACCCGGAACTGCATTCTGTATGGATCTGTGAGAAAACAGCAAACTAAAGTTTTGGAACCACGGTTCGCCTGAAGAAATGAGCTTACTGGACGACCTATGGAACCGTGATGGTTCTGTTTGCAGTTCTGGCGCGGATTCACTGTGGTTCCTGAGCCGTTCTGGAGCCCGCTCCACAGCTTATTGGACGCTGCAGTAGAAGATCGTGCAAGGGGGATGCCTTAACGCTGTCGTCGCGCAATCAAACTGTCTACAGCCGTAACGCTGCCGTCGTTCTGTCCGCAGCCGGTTGGGAGTCTGGCCACCGGAGGTGATTCGCCGTGCAAGAGGACCGCTGCCGCAAGATTCGCAGGTCATTACTGGAAACAATGATGATCATATTGCACAGGTGAAAACAAAGTTACATGTAGGTTTTAAGATGACAGATTTGGGATTACTTCACTACTATCTTGGAGTTCAAGTCTTCCAACGTCCACATCATATTTTCATTTCTCAAAGTAAGTATGCAGCAGAGGTTCTTCAGCGATTTGGAATGCAGGATTGCAAGCCAGTTCTTACCCCCATGGAGCAAAACTTGAAACTTTCAAAATTTGAAGGGGGGGAAAGGTGGACAGCACTATTTACAGACAGTTGATCGGCAACTTGATTTATTTAACAAACACTCGCCATGATCTATCTTATGCAGTCAGTATTCATTCACGTTTTATGCAGGAACCATGAGGCAGCCACTGGAATGCAACCAAAAGAGTTCATCGATATATCCAAGGAACAAAAGATTTTGGTCTTCCTTACACAAAGACTAAAAACTTCGTACTTGGTGGATATTCAAATGCCGACTTTGCTGGAAGTATTGATGATTGAGCATCAACATTAGGTTATTTAATGAACATGGGGTCAGCAGCAGTATCCTGGAGTTGTAAGAAACAAGCTACAGTGGCCACTTCTCCAGCAGAAACAGAGTACATTTCAGCATGGGAAGCAGCATGTGAAATTGTTTGGTTGCACAGAATTTTGCAGGACTTGGGCATTTCTCAGGCACAAGCTACATCATTATTCATTGACAGTCAGTCAGCCATCAAACTTGCCAAAAACCTAGTTTTTCATTCAAAGACAAAGCATGTGGACACCAAGTATCATCATATCAGATCTCTCATTGCCAAAGATGTCCTCCAGCCAATTTATTGTCCTTCAGAAGATCAGATCTCCAACATTTTCACGAAACCGCTTGGCAGAATAAAATTTACTAGGTTTAAGGATGAACTTGGTATCGGTTGTAATGTATCTTTGGATCATAGGGGGGAATGTTAGATGATCCAAAAATAAATATTATCATAGGTTATTAAGTTAGAATAAAATAATTATTAATTTAAGATATTAAATTAATAATTATTAATCTAGAATATTTAATTATTTAATGGAGACATTTAAAATTAGTATATTGTTGTAAAATATATGACTCTACAAACGTGTCGTATCTTAAGCTCTATTTTAGGAGAGTTGTTAGTAAGATTGTTTGAATAACTTTTATTGTAAGTGGACACTTGTTATTGCATAAGTGATCCATAAGTAGAGGTAGTTAGGACATTGAGCTTATAAATAGCTCATTGCTAGAGTGTTTGGTTGTTCGAGTGTAAACTCTTGCAAAATCTATATGTAATTGTTTTTTTTTCTGATTAATAAAATTAAGTGTCTTAGGACATTTCTGCCATTAGCTATATCTACTCAAATTAAAGGACAAAGTATTTGAAAAGTTCATGGAATTTATATTTGAAGTAGTGACCTTAAACAAAAGAAGCCGGATTCAGGGATCTTCGTTGGCTACAGTCTTTCTTCAAAGGCATATAGAATCTACATCAAGGAAAGAAGACATATTGACGTAAGCAGGGACGTTATATTTGATGAAAATCATGCCTACAAAAGATCCAAAGATATTCCTATTGATTTTGATGATGAGGACATACCACTATTCGAAGAAGAAGAGCACCACGATAATCCTACTACAAATCAAGAAGAAGAAGATGAGGGACCAAATGATCCTATCCAACCTGTGATCATACCCAACACAAGGAAGAAGACAAATTGGTTAAAAGCTATGCTTGAAGTGCTGAAGGACATGGGGCTACGAAAGGAACCTTTAGAGAAAGCAAAAGACCAAACGTTATGAATATTATTCATAACAATTAGCTAAATAAAATAAATATAACTATTAAATAATTAAATATTATTTATGTTAGATAGTCATTAAATTAAGTGAAAAGACATGTCTAAAAGACTTGCCCATTCACGAAAGATCACCTGCTGAGGTATAAAAGCAGGGCCTCATTGTAACATTCAAATCATCTTATACAATTTTATATATTAATAAATTATTATTTTAAATACCTTCTGTGTATTTTAACATTCAAGTTTAATAGCTATCAGTCCTTCTTGCTTCAACATAGTTTTTATGCTACACCAAAAAGATATTATGGATATTGTTGTGGATTTTTCTAGCACCACCTGCAACACGAGTGCTTCAAGGGACATAGAAAGGCTCCTAGAAACAGCCTCTAGGTTGATTGTAGACCAGTGCCTAGGACATCTTAAAGAGAGGAGTTCGTAGAAGATTATGAGTGGGGTTTTTGTTGCAATCCAATTGTCACGTAAGTAAAAGATAACAAGAGGGGCTTGGTTCAATAAGCCTTCATTAAAGTAGACTCAAGCCAACATATGAATCCAAATGCACGGAGTTATATCTTCTAGTGGCCGACACACAACAATGAGACAACTTAATACTGAAGTTGTAGAGATGGTGGAGAGAGGAGAGGAAGGAGGGAAATAGATGTGTAGGGTTGCAGACAAACAAAATCCTCAACAACAATGTTCCAGTAGAAATATAGAAGAGGAAGGAGGTGAAATGGTAGAAACAGCAGTATGCTAATTAAGTTTTCATGCCAAATATAACATGGGTATCATTAGCACCAAACAACATGAGTAAATCTGGGCTCGCACAGGTACTGCAGGTTAATCCAATAACACAAACAAATCTGCAACTATTACAAGTAGTGTATGCTATTGAATAACACAAGTAAATCTGTAATATAACATAGGTACAGTTCTCTATTTAGTAGCCTAGATAAATCCATCAATCAAGAAGAAACCCAACAGCTTCATTACATTATTTCAAAGAAGGGAAAACACAAATTAAATGAGATTTACCAAGAGGAAACATGCTTCACATTGATCATGCTTAGAATCACCAGGGAGTTTCATTAATCCAATATAAGTCCAACACACCAATCCATAACATTCAGTGCAACATCAGTCAAGTCCCCCATGAATGAGCAAATAGAACCAAAGTGGCATCTCAAAATTCAGACCCTATGGGTGAGAAATTCTGGAACCTTTTATCAATGTTTCTTCCCCCTCTTTATAGGAAGAGGGGGAGCTTGGATTACAGTTACAAAATATCTTCGCTAGAGCTCCAACTATCTGCTAGACTAGTTGTCTTAGCGTGTAAGGCTCTGTTGCCCAAAATGATTCCAATCAAGATCCGATCCCTTCTTAGAAATAAGCAGAAATTTGCAAAATAATGAAAAGAAAGAGGGAAACGAAAAGATAAAGGAGAAAGTGCCCCATCTGTTGTTCCTGTGAATGGCCTCTAGTCAAGCCATGTCTCAGTTGTGATGGGTTTCTCCTGCCACTCGATCGGTTCCGCCTTAACTGCCTGAATAGCTCGTTCTCTGGAGTAGGGAGTGGGTCAACTGTGAATGTCTATTGCAGAGTGGGAATAGAGTGTTCAAGCAGTCCTTTGCTGGGTATCGGAGTGGAGCTCCATGCCGAGCCATTAAGTCTTCCTGAGCCTCCCATATTGTCATTTACTCACAGCAGTCATGCAGTGAAGCCATCTAATCCATTTATGCGGCCTATGTAGTCCTTGGTTTGCAGGGGCTTCTACAGGATTAGCCCATCTCAGTGTGCCATTGCCCCATGTTTTCATTCCAATGTTGCACGAAGCGGGGACGAAACAGGGACCTTTTTTGGAAGCGGGGATACGAAAGCGTCACTTTCCAAAAATCTAGGAAGCGAAGTGTATGCTATATATATATAATATATATATATATATATTATATTTGCATTCTATATTTCAAAACTTGTGTTCTGCTATAATTTACATTTTTTTTTGCTATATAATAATTTTCTTTTTTTTTAATTTTTTATAATTTTTTTCGAAAGCTTGACGCTTCATACGGCCAAAACGCGTTTTGGAAAAATTGAAGCGCGGTTCATAAAAAACCGCAACATGGTTCGAAAAAACCGAAACGCATTTCGGGCACACGCTTCCTAAAATTTCCAGGAAGCGTGTTTATCAGCCCGAAATGCATTTCAGTTTCTCTGAAACGCGTTTCGGACGACACTTCCCCCACGCAACCGTACGGATCGCAGAACGGGTTTTGATCCTGGGGGGGGGACGTTTCCTGCAACACTGTTTCATTCAATACCACAGCTACCAACCTATCCACCTTTAAAGCTCTATACCGTGCTCTCAGGGCCTTGTTGTAATTGAGGCTTTTCCCTTTGAAACATTATGAATCCAAGCGCTATGATGCCCCTCAGCCCCCCTTTGGTTTAGCCCCTCTGTGTTTCTGCATAAAAGGACAAAGGGTTGTGGCTTGGGGCTTAGTCCTATGGCGCTAGAGCCTTTAGACACTTGTCCGAGGACCTTTTACCTTTGTTGCATAATATCCCGCATACCGACAATTTTCAATGCTTTACCTTTGAGACCCCGATCGTCGATCTGCGGGATTGGGCCCACCCAGGGTATCGTAATCACAACACAGGAGACGGGGAGACCCATCCACTTCTTTTCATAGCGTAGGCCCACTGTCTGGACGCGAACTCCTTATAAGATGTAACACATAAAATATCGCATCCGGGGAAGTTTTTGCATATCACAATCGCAAGCCGGAAGGAACTTCGGAGGAGGAGGAAACTTTGCTTTGTGCGATCGCCAACTACGGTATTGATGACGTCATTAGTGCCATGTGGCACCTCCTGAGTGGTGACACACGTCACCCAAAAATGCCCCCATAGGACCCATCAACGACCCCATGGATTCTTAGGACCAATGGGATTCTGCCATGTGCCCCCCCCCCCCCGAAGGAGAGAGAAAAGGGTTGTCTGCCTCTGGTTTTGCAACTGATTTGCTTTGTAAAATGAAATCGGCCCCTCCCTTGTTGTTAACACTATCAGTGTATTTCCCCCACAATTCCTTAAGAATGGCCCGTTGGGCCCACAAATCGTCGAATTGTCGATATTGTGGGGCCTGATATGCGAGATTGTGGGACTGCGGGATGCTGGGCTGCGAGATGCACGATATGGTGAGACCACCGAATGCAGGACAGAGGGATGTGCAAGACCTACCCACCGCCAATCTCGAATTTACTATGCACGAGGCCCTCCGATTGCGATGAGCCTCCTTTGGTCTTTTCTCCTTGTTTTCTAGCTTTAAAAAGGGTCCCTTCAGTCTGCTCTAACTTCTGATCCAAAAGTCCATTTTTAGACTTCCATATACTGTTGGAAAGCTTATTCTGAGCATTATGCAATGGAGAGGGTCTGATTAAGCTTGGAGAGCCTGTGTGGCTTGGGAAATGGCTTCAATCATTGCTTTTCTGCACTTTGGGCAACTGATAACTTTATAAAGTAGTGAGTGACAACAAATACGTTGCATACATGACAAAACTAATAGAAGCTTAACCAACTAAATTTGAAGAAGTTGTTCATCAAGTATGGAAGAAGGCTATGTAGGAAGAATATCAATCCATCTTGAAGAATGGAGTTCGGGAAATCTTTCCTAGACCAAGTGACAAATCAGTTGTCACTTCTAAATGGATCTACAAGATCAAGTACGTTGTTGATGGAAGCATAGACATGTACAAAGCTAGATTTGTTGCAAGGGGTTTCTCTCAAAAGGAACATATAGACTATGAAGAAACTGTTGCACCTACCATAAGATATACTACTATAAAATCTTTGGTTTCGTTGGATGCAACATTGGGATGGAATATCCATGAAATGGATGTAAAAACTACATTTTTGAATGGAACCATCGATGAAGAAGTGTACATTGAATAACCTGAAGGCTTTGAAATAAATGGCAAAGACACTCATGTTTGTAGACTCAAGAAAGCCCTATATGGTTTGAAGCAAAGTCCTAGGGTACGGTATGCAAGAATGGATGCATACCTTCTAAGAATCGGGTTCATCAAAACTATTGTTGATTCAAATCTCTATATCAAAGTTATGGATAATGAACCTGACATTATTCTACTATATGTGGATGATCTATTTATTATAGGTGTAGTGTTGAAGTTTCTAAGATTACTTAGTTAGAAACCCTCCATGCACTTTATCTAATTTATTCTTACCTACTTGTTATTTTCCTTAACAAGTTATTTACAATGTAAATACTGAAAATAAACTCTAGTGCATGCTCAACATATTACAGACCAGCAACTTGGATTAAAACAACCAATGACTTATGGAGGACAGATCTAGGTTCATTGACCATTTCACTCAGTATATCCCTCAGCTGGTTACCAAAGAGGACAACCACAATCTCAACAGGCCAATATCGGAAGAGGAGGTCAGTGAAGTGATTAATGAAATGCAGAATGGTAAAGCACCAGGCCCGGATGGATTCAATGTAGACTTCTTCAAAGCCTGCTGGGAAACTGTCAAACATGATATCCTTGAGGTTGTGGAGGATTCCAGAAGATCCAAAAAGATATTGAAGGCTCTGAATGCATCCTTCATACCTCTGATTCCAAAGCAAGAAAATGCCATGACTCCAAATGGCTTTCGGCCCATAGCCTTATGTAATGTGGTGTATAAAATTATCTCCAAAGTAATAGCCAATCGACTCAAACCACTTCTACCCGCTCTCATCTCGGAGGAGCAAACAGGCTATGTGGAGGGAAGTCAAATCCTCAACAATATCATCCAAGCTCATGAAGTGATACACTCAAAAGCAACAAACAAGCTAGTATGATCATTCAGTTGGACCTAGCGAAAGCCTATGACAAATTGAGCTAGTCTTACATAAGAGAAATTCTAAAAGCCTATGGTTTTGACTAGAATTGGATAAGGTGGGTCATGGCATTAGTTACCTCAACTAGTTTTTCCATATTGCTTAATGGAGCTCCATCAAGGACCTTCACACCCTCCAGAGGGCTCAGGCAAGGAGATCCGCTCTCACTGTTCCTCTTCGTCCTCATGATGGAAGGGCTAGGCATAGCGATTAAAAGGGCAAATGCTAAAGGACGAATTCAAGGTATCAAACTTACCGTGGATGGAGAGGCAAACACCCATCAACAATTTGTGGATGATACAATGTTGCAGGGCATACCCACAGTCAGGGAAGCCAGAGCAATCAAAAGCATCTTAAATGACTTTGCTATGGCAACAGGCACAAAGGTAAGCCTTAACAAATCCAAAGTTTTTTTTCTTTAACACTAATATTGCTATTCAAAGAAACATTACCAAAATTCTTCGATTTCAAAGGGAACAGCTACCTTCCAAATATCTTGGCATTCCTCTTACTGACAAACCTCTACGCAAGAAAGTGTGGGAGCGAATATTAAAAAAACTTCAGTAAAATGGACATGCAGTTCATTAAATTTGGCAAGGCGCCTTGTACTCACACAAGCGGTCTCGCAAGCCATTCCTATTTTTATGTTTTAAGCTCTTCCTGCTCCTCAAGGTATTAAGCAGCAAATAAGAAGCATACAAAGGGACTTTCTATGGGGCAGAGGGGAAGAGAAAAAGAAGTGGGCTTTAGTAGCCTGGGACAAGCTTTGCAAACCCAAGAGCCATGGTGGATTGGGGCTTCACGATCCGGAGACCCTCAGCAGAGTTTCGGGAGCCAAGCTTTGGTGGAGATGGATTAAGGAATCGAATGCCCCCTAGGCTAAGCTTTGGAAACAGAAGTATGCCAAGTACTAGCAAGAGAAGGATCATATTAGAATGTCAGGGCAACTAAGGGGCTCCCATATTTGGAACTTTGCCTAGGATAATAAAAATAGTGTTTAGCAACATTGTTTTTGGGAAATTCGAGCAGGGGACCTTGCTTGATTTTGGGAGGATAACTGGCAATAGGAACCCAACCTTTATAGGGATGAACTTGCAACTCTCAAAAGTGACACAGATAGCAATGGTATGGTTTTGGTAAAAGACTTATGGGATCAGGGAAGGAATAATGGAAAATGGAGGAAGTGGAAGGATCTAGGATACAGTGATGAAAACTCGCTGAAGACCAAGGCAGAAGCTCTCATCCAGGAGCTAGAGCATAGAAGGATTCTAGTTTCTTCCTCAACAAATCAACTAAGATGGGGAAAGAATACTGAAGGTAACTTTAACCTCAAAGAGGCTAAACAGGAATTCACAGGATTTAACTTTGTCAATCCTGATCAAGACTGGAAGAAACTTTGGCAAAGTCCACATTGGATGAAAATGAAGTTATTCATTCGGCTCGTGCATCAAAGGAAGATCTTAACTTGAGAGAATCTCCTTAAGAAAGGCTTCATCGGTCCTTCCAAGTGTTACCTATGTGGCGCTCATGAAGAGACAATTGAACACCTTCTCAACTTCTGTCCTTTCACTTCAAAGGTGTGGGACTAGGTGGCCTCTATTTTTAGACAAACTAATAGGGATAGTCTCAGCATATCTAACACTCTAAAGAACTGGAGGAAAAACTTCTCAAGGAATGAGATAGTTAATAAAGCCCGGATTTTGATTCCAGGTTTTGTCATCTGGAATGTGTGGAAAGAACGCAACAGTGGGATCTTCGAAAACAAAACAAACAAGCCACAACACATAATTGAGCAAGTTCTAAGGCAGCTCAAAGACACAATAAGAAGCTTGTTGAGGACCCTTCCTAAAGATCCTCCTTTGCCCCAAGAGGAGAGAAGTATACTTCACTTGGGTCTCTAGTCTATCAGTCCTCTGGGAACAACAAAGGCAGTGAGCCTTATAAACAAGAGTGTTAACATTTAGAAGCCCCCTTCTTATGGTTTCTTAAAAGTTAATATTGATGGAGCAACTAAGGGCAACCCAGGATTAGCAGGTTTTAGGGGTTCCATAAGAGATGATCAGGGACCAATACAGGAAATTTTCTATGGCCACTTGGGGAAGGCCACTAATAACATGGCTGAGCTCATGGCATTAGAGCAATGCTTGGAAATCCTAGCGAATTCTAGTTCACACAATGTTATAATTGAAGCAGATTTGGAATTAATTATTAGAGCAGCTAAGAAAATTAGCAAGGGAACCTCTCCAGATAAAGTGTCGAAGCACTAGAAGCTTTTGCAAGTTTTTTACCACATCTATGCTCACCTGCGAACCCTTAAAACTGTTAGATTTGCTCATGTGAAAAGGAAAGCTAATATGTTAGCGGATTGATTGGCGAATGAAGAAGTCACGATTAGGGACAAGGATTCTAGGTATGCTTGGGATTCGCTACCCCCAAGCAAATTGCAGGAGGACTGTCTCTGTCAGGCAACACAAGATATGGAACCATGGACTAACAAGATGGATCAAAGGGACCCAGAAGACCGACGAGAGGTTGGAGAACCCCACACAGTCTAATCCGCTTTGGTTCGGTTACTTTCCAAAGTCTAGAATCCTTTTGATTGAGTGATGAAAGGTTTGACTCGGATAGCTCTGCAAGATGAGGTGTCCCTCTTCATATGGCTTAGGTGTATGACAGAGAATCCAAGTGGACGGGATTGGCTCAAGAACTGCCTCTTGGACGGAATTGAAGGGCAACACGTGGCAAAAGGACGTGCTTGTTTTTTCCCGCAAGTCAACCTTTCCAATACCACAAGCAGTATATCGGGCGAGGTCCGAAAGGTTTTTAGTTTTTCTGAGTTTAGCTTCGATTCCACTCTTCGAGTGACACGTAGCGGAGCGAGGAGAGAGAAAACCGCCCTCATCGGGCAATTATCACTCAGGCTTCTCGTCCTTCTGATATTCACGAAGACCGTTGGATTTTAGTCAGTTGATCAATGGTGTTGATGTGTTTGTGCTAGTTGGTCAGACCCAAAAAAAAGATTAGAGTGTTATGCTTTTAATTTCTATCGAGTCCGTTTAACAGTTTTAAGCTTGGCTTGTGGTGGGACCTCTGGTGGACCCACAGCGAGTCATTCGTGGCCTTTTGTGACCTCCAGTTCGATAGACTAGCCCTCCAAGGAATTCTAGGCTCATTTGAAGCACGACAGAACTTCCATATGACCTTGTGCCTTAATTGTTTGGCAATTCTCCCCGGCTTTCCTATTCAGGTTTCTCTTGGTTTTGGATGATTGGTATGGTTCGGCCTGCCCGACTAACTGTTGAACTCTCACAGAGCGAGTGCATCTTCTTGTAAATTATGTTTATTTGGCTAAGTTTAATTGAAGGTCCTACTCTTACTTGATAATAAAAAAATGACCGATGACTTTAATACTTCATTTTGAAGTTGTTCTAACTTGTCATTTAGTGACTCCTTGTCATTTTTAAGCTTTTTTGTTTGCATAAGTAGGGTTTGGTTATGATTCCTTAGACATACAAGTTCGTCATTTTCTGAATCATTGACTTTGTCCTTAGAATCCTTCTCTTTATCTTTCAAGTTTTTGATTTGTTCTAATAACCTTTGATTCAGTGTTTTAAAATGTAAATTTTCTTCTTCCTTCTTTGATAGATTCTTGTTGAATTTCTCCTTGGAACTTTCATTTTCTTGCTTTAATTTTTGCTTCTTAATTTTAGACTTCTTGATCTGTTCAAGTAATTTTTTATTATGGTCTCTTAGGCACAAAATCTCTTCATTACCTTTTGTTGATTTTTCTTGAAACTAATCTTCAAGATCTTTATATTTCTTCTTTGATGCTTCATTCTTTTGTTGAATTTTGGTGATTTCTTCCTTTAATTGTTTTATTTGCATCTGCTCATTGTCTTGATGTTCTTCTGTACTAAATAATCTTCCACACCTTAGACATCTTAGATTGCATTTTTTTTTAAGTCAAGTATATCCAATTTTGTTTAAACAAAATGGACATTTAATCCAAAATATTGATTGTTGTGTGGGACTCATCTTCACTACTTCATTATTTTCGAATTAGGGTCCATTTTTCTTGACTTGATAACCTTCCTTGATATATATATATATATATTATAATAATTCTCATAGTTTTTCTTTAAACTCCTTTTTTTTTATAATTTTTTTTGAACTTTCTTTTCTTTTATTTTTTTATTTATTTTTTTTTTAATTAAACTTTTTTTCTATATACATTTATAATTTTTTTCTTTTTGAAAAGTTACAATCCTAGCAAAACTTGGCTATTCACCTCTTTGGGATATAATATAAAATATATGTCCATTTATTTGCCTTTGACTCAATGAATTTTCTCCACGTAAAATGTAAAACTCACCATTCACATAAAGAGATTTTTCCTTATGTTCTTCTTTTACCTTGAAAATACCATGGATCGCCTAAGTCACCTGACACGGGGATTCGGGACACGTAAGATTCGAGATTCGTGGTGTCGGATTCGAACACGCTGACCCCCCAGAACAGGACACGTTATATATTATTTTATTAAATATATATATATATTAAAAATTAGATATTATCATATTGCTTACACAAATGTTAATTAATGATACAAATTTATTGATTTCAAACAGATCTTCATCTATAGCTATTAGCATGCAGAGTACATACAAAATTCAAATAAATGTCAGTGGTACTGGTCACATAAAT
>APFE030216678.1:0-14746 GCA_000404065.3 Pinus taeda | reverse complement strand
AAAATCACGACACGCCCCTGAAAATCACGACATGCCTCGGACACGACGTGTCCTGTGATTTGGACACGAATCCAGACCGAATCGTGTCGGATTCGCCGGATTCGGGATTCGCAGGGGGTTTAGGATGAATCCGGTGACTTAGTGGATCGCTAAAACCATGAGCTTGTAAACCACTTAATGAAGAATCAAGATAATCTTATCTACTATTCCTTCTCTTACATATAGTTTTAAAGATATTTGGAAAGATTCTCTTTTGACTTTATCATGCAATTTTTATCAATAATGTAGAACCTTTTTATATATATGAATGTTCTCCTTCAAAATTTACATTGGGTTATTTTTGTTGATTAGTGGTTGTCATTGATGTCAACCCAAGCAACACCAGAGGCTACCCCAATCTTGCATAGGCATTTTGCCTTGACAACTCATATTATTTTGCGTCAAAGATCTTCTCGATGGATTCTACTCGTCGAGATGTTTCCGTTGATATATGGTATGCCTCCCAGTTCTTCACGGTTTGAGAGTTATTTGCGTTTGAAGTCGAAAACCCCCATTAGTGGGCTAAAACCCCAGGGGTTGAGACATCACCTTATTCCCCAATGATTGTCAACATATAACAGAGATTCTCACGTAATCTCACCTCGTATAAGTTGATTAAATTGAAAATCCAAAGATAGTAAACCAATCATTGACTTTACACTTGGGTAGGACCTTATACTCTAAGCCAATCTTTGATTTCAATTTTTTAGTGGAATTGACATTTTTTCTATATAAATATCAATAATGGGTAGTAATTAATTAAATTAAGGATATTTATTATTATTTAAGTAATAAGTAATAAGATTTTATCAAAGGATATAAACTTAATTGAATAGACAAACTAAGAACATTAACTTAATTTAAGCAATAATTTATAAACTATAATAATTAGATCTAACTAAAGAATCTTTAAGTCATAAAGCAAGAAACACAATCAATAATGAACGCTTTTTAATATATTATTTAAAAATTAAAATTATAAGAATATATTAGAAAAATAATAATAAATGAATTTAAATTCAAATCATTTAAATGGTCGGCTTACCAGCTTGACATCTCACCCAACCATAACCATATTTATTGCTACTGTTTCTCTTCGTTGTAAATCAGTCCTGATGATGAGTCTTGGTCTAGACTCGAAACATCAACAAATTAAAGATGAAAACTGTGGAATATCAGAATTCAGTTTCTCAAGTATTAAGAGTTTTATTAAAGCTATTTTTTAAGTAATAAGTATGAGACCTTTGGATTACATGGCACATTTACAAAACAAACAAACAAAAATCCTAAATTCCTAATATGCCTCCCTAACGTCTACATCATAAAATTCTCTACCGTTCATAATATGAAGCCCCTCCCAGCTCTATAAAAGGAGACTCATTATCCCCTCAACGAGTGTGCTTTAAAAAAAAAAAATCATTAGTATAACACTCTGAAATTTTTCGATCCCCTAAAGGAGATAACGCAGATATCTGAGGGTTAAGGTTTGTTTGATTTTGATGGGATCGTATTGCATGAAGAAGCGAGTAAAAGGCTAATGCATAAATTATAAGAGGCAATAGTGCAGGCATGATAATAGCGTGGGTGGTTGTCTTAAAATGACAACAATGTAAGGCATATCATATTGTTTCAGGCCACTCGGATTTTGAATCTTGATGATCAAATCTGGTATCCACCTACAGAAGTCTCGGACCTGTAATTTGAAAGGCTGCGAGGTACGTAAAAGAACAATATTACAAGAAGTCTCAAACCTGCATTTTAGAGACTTGTTCAGTGATCACAACAGCAATTCTACAATACTTTAAAACAAGTCAAAATCTCTTTATCTGGGCAGCAAACAAAAATGACTACTCTCTCTAAGACTATATTACAGTGAATCCTACAGCAAGAATTGAAGACAGAACGTTGTTTGTAATGAAGGGTGTTTGAAACAGTGACAGTATTGTTTACTATTCAATGATATCATCATCTACTACAGTGAAGGATTTAAGTAGCAGCACTGTATGACTTCATTTCTTGCAGCAGTTACTAAAGGCATCTATTTGATTAAGGGTTGAGCAGGACATCTTCATCATTTCACAGCATTAAGAGCACATGCATCAGTATCATCGTCAGCATCATAAGGTAAGATAAGGTAAGCCTGTTCACATTTTTTTTGTGTTGATATTTATTGACTTGCAGAAGTATTTATTTATTTTGGTTATTATTATACATTTTGTATGGAAAGGGATATTCGTTTGAGTGTGTTGCAGGTACAGATTATCAGGGCAAGCATCTTTAAAAGACAAACAGCCAAACATTGAAAATAATCAAAACTAGACCATCATTCAGAAGATGCAGCATCACTGAAGGACAAGTTAAAGAACCTCAAGCAGTTAAACCTTGAAGCAGTCCATCATCACTTCTGCAGCACTAGCAACATCAAGTCTTGTATAGAGAGTCCTTTGTAAATTGAAGTATTGTATATTATTGTAATTTGGAAAGTCAGTGACACTGCCCAGAGTTGAAGAGGCCATTTTTTGGTCAAGGGTTATTGGGACTAGAGTTTAGGTCTTACCGTGTCAATTAGTCAAAGAAAATCATTGTAACGTAGATCATTGTCCCTGGTAGGGGAGTCCACACTTTTGTATTTGATTTTTGTCTTTATAGGGTGGTGCTAGGTGTTGATTTGGGGTAGCATCGAATGTGCTCTAGCCACGAAATTTGGTGGAGAGGTTGGGGCACATGAGATCTCCAATACTCAAAAAGGGTTTGGGCAAATTCTAAACAAATCAGGAGATATTAAAATAATTAATATTTTTAATGTAGTCCCTAAGTCTAAACTTAGGGAAAATAAAATAGTAATGTATATTAATATGAATTTGTGTTAGAGTGATCCAAAAGACATGGATCAAGCTAGATCTAATCTTAGCCATTGATTAGGGACTTAATCTCAGCCGTTGAGATGTCAACATGAAAAGTATAAGAAGAGACTTGAGAGTCACTTGGAGAACACACCAGAGTGATCAGTCATTTCATTCTCTAGAATGGGGTTTGCTAAGAGAAATAGCAATCGGTGATCGGGAGAGCAACTAAGGGGCATTGAGTACAAGGGAACAGAGAAGGCAAAGATTGTGTCATGAGAGCAGTGCAGCAGGCAGGGAGGGTGACGCAAAGCCAGCAAGGGCTCACACAGGGCCACGCAGAGGCAGCCAAGTGTTGCGCAAAGCACCAGAGAGGCCAGTGTGCTAACGCAGAGGCTCCCAGAGCTGACGCAGGGCCTCTTGGGGTTGACGCAAGCCAAGAAAGGCTGACGCAGGCCAAGAAAGGTTGACCCAGGGCCAACATGAGACAGAGAGGAGCTGACGCAGTCCAGATTGGGCAAATGCTGGGGTTGTAGGAGCAGTTTTGTGCTGAGGAACTACCAGAAGGATTTTTCTGGGGTTTCAGCCAGGAGATTTCTCTCAAACTATGAAGTATAGCTGCTAAGGAAATTCTCTGTTGGGTATGCCAGTTTTGGCACCCAGATTGTACTATGATATTTCTTAATAAGAAAACCCTCAGATAGTTGTAGCAATTTTCCTGCATTGGGTTTTTCCGGGGACATTGGTCCAAAAATAATGGTTTCATGCGGAGTGTTTGTTCTTGTTTCTTTTAGTTGTTGACTTGTAATATGTTGAGCATGCACTGGTGTTTATTTTCAGTATTTACTTTATAAATAACTTGTTAAAGGAAAAATAACAATTAGGTAGGAATAAATCAGAAAAAGTGCATGATGGGTTTCTAAGCTAAGTAAACTTAGAAACTTCAACATGGTATCGGAGCGTGATTGCAGATCATAGGAGGACTAAAAGACATCAGCCGAGCAGAGCAATAGCAGCAGAAAACAGTTGTCCTGAGGTTACAAAACTTGTTTCTAGCAGCGCAAAAGCCAAGAAGTGTGACGCAAAACCAGCCAGAGCCACGCAGAAGAAGTTGGGAGCTGCGCAGAGCCTCAAAGAGACCATTGTTACTGACGCAGACATCCCAGGGCTAACGCAGACCCATCTGGGGTGACGCAGAGCCAGCGTGAGGCAGAGGGGTTGATGCAGTTCATATAGAGGCAGTTGTTGGAGTCTAGAAGGCTGCAGAAATATTGCAAAGTGGAGCTGGTGAGGTATTGTAGTCAGAACAGTACCTGACAGAGCAGGGCCAGAGGAGTTGTTACCGAGGGTTTCTAGCCGAGGAACTTGGATCAGCAGTGCAGTTGCACAAGACAATCATAGTAGGGGGCATCTCGACAAGCAGCAGAAGGAATTCCAAGAGGGAAATCAAGACTTAGAGGGAGTCTAGAAGAGAACTTCCAGATAGGAAGTTGAGACTTAGAGGAGTCGAACAAAGAACTTCCAAGAGGGAAGTAGAGGAGCGTCATGGCACTACACGGGGTAAGAGACCAGGATAGACTAGACGGAGCATCAAACTTCGCAGTCTAGAAGCCTTGAATCTTATCAGTGCTTCACAGGAATCGTGTCAAGAACTTCACCTTGAAGGTTATAGCTATCCCAGTCGACCCCAATGATAACAATAAGTACGAGGAGGCGATGGCGAGGGTCAAGTGCATTATCCTTGACAGGGTCAAGGACCAAGTGGTACCACATATAGCCGAGAAGGAAACTACAGTTGAGATTTGGTAGGCTCTCAAGAACATGTACCAGCATACTTCTGTGTAGAGAAGAATGTTGCTCAAACCAGATGAGGTTGTATCAGATGAAGAAGGGTCAATCGATTGACTCCTTCCTCGGAGGACTGAATGAGATCCGAGATCAGTTGACTGCAATAGGAGCGACACCAGATCAGGAGCTTATGGTGAGGACAGCCCGAAATGTTGTCTCAAAAGAGTGGGAAGTGTTTGTCCAGAGCATCCTAGGCAGAGGGACTCTCCTACCTTGGGACAAGATGTGGGCATCTCTTCGCCAGGAAGAGATTAGACAGCAGTCAAAGACAAGTAGCATCAGCAAAGGGATCAAGGCCAAGCAAGAGGAGGATGCAGCCCTATCATCTTAGGGAAAGCAAGAGAAGCGAAAGAAGAAAGATCTCTCCAAGGTCAAGTGCTTCTACTGTGGAGAGTTGGGTATTATGCGACCTAATGTACAAGGAAGAAGAGTAAGGGAGAGTCTTCCGAGACTAAGGCACCGCCAGCACGAGCAGAGAAGGAAGTCTTGATAGATGATCACTGTGCCATGAGTGCACACGCACCACTTAAGCGAAAGTGGGTAGACATCGAGCTGTAGTCAGGCGAACTACAGGCAATGAGGGGTAGGATCCTCTAGGTACCCAGCCTCTTGGATTAGACCTTGCTACAAGAGCCCCGACGAGGAGTAGCTGGATGGCTAGGTGGTTAGAGACGGATGCGGATGGAGCGGAAAAGAAATCCACAATGCAGGAGTCCCGAGACAGCGCAAAGCTAGCAGGCTACAGTAGTGCGAGAGGCACAAGAGTGTTGCACTAGTGCAAGAACGCACAGCGAGGTGTGCAATGCTGCGAGATGCAGGGAGTTGTTGCAGCAGCGCAAAGCTCAGAGAGAGGGAGCACTTTTTAGCGGCAAAGGGAGATTCAGCATCAGTGGGTGTTTCTAGCCCAACAGGGAGGTCAATTGGGAGATCAATTACTTACTTCTTAGTAACTGAGTTGCAATGCAACAGTGGGTAGCACGATGCAACATGATGAGAGGTGTAATGCAGATACAGTGCTGGGAGGAAGGACCAATAGTAGCACAGATGCAGAGGGAGTTGTCGTATAGATGCAGCAGTGGCAGAACCATGGGCAGCAGTACAAGAGGCAACAGTGCAAAGGATGTTAGGCAAGAAGGCCTAGCATCAGCACAGGTACCGATGCCAGCTGATCAGAGTAATACTCAGTGAGGAGTATTGCTAGAGCACAGTCCTCGCTAAGTGGGAGCGTTGATTTGGGGTAGCATCGGATGTGCTCCAGCCACGAAATTTGGTGAAGAGGTTGAGCCACATGAGATCTCCAATACCCAAAAAGGGTTTGGGCAAATTCCAAACAGATCAGGAGATATTAAAATGATTAATATTTTTGATGGGGTCCCTAAGTCTAAACTTAGGGAAAATAAAATATTAATGTGTATTAATATGAATCTGTGTTAGAGTGGTCCAAAAGACATGGATCAAGCCAAATCTAATCTTAGCCGTTGATTAGGGACTTAATCTCGGTAGTTGAGATGTCAACAGGAAAAGTATAAGAGGAGGCTTGAGGGTCACTTGGAGAACACACCAAAGTGATCAGTCATTCTATTCTCTAGAGCGAGATTTGCTAAGAGAGATAGAATCGGCGATCGGGAGAGCAGCTAAGGGGCATTGAGTATAGAGGAATAGAGAAGGCAGAGATTGTGTCGTGAGAGCAACGCAGCAACCAGGGAGGGTGACGCAAAGCCAACAAGGGCTCACGCAGGGCCACGCAGAGGCAGCGAAGTGCTACGCAGAGCACCAGAGGAGCCAGCGTAGCTGACGCAGAGGCTCCCAGAGTTAATGCAGGGCCTCCTAGGGCTGACGTAGGCCAAGAAAGGTTGACGTAGGGCCAGCGTGAGACAAAGAGGGGCTAACACAGTCCAGAGTGGGCAGACGTTGGGGTTGCAGGAGCAGTTTTGTGCTTAGGAACTGCCGGAAGGATTTTTCCGAGATTTCAGCCAAGAGATTTCTCTCAAACTGTGAGGTATAGCTGCTAAGGAAATTCTTTGTTGGGTAGGCCAGTTTCGGCACCCAGATTGTACTCTGTTATTGTTTAATAAGAAAACCCTCAAATAGTTGCATCAGTTTCCTGCGTTAGGCTTTTTCGGGGACATTGGTCCAAAATTAATGGTGTCATGTAGTGTGTTTGTTCTTGTTTCTTTAGTTGTTGATCTGTAATATGTTGAGCATGCACTAGTGTTTATTTTCAGTATATACTTTGTAAATAACTTGTTAAAGGAAAAATAACAAGTAGGTAGGAATAAATCAGATAAAGTGCATGAAGGGTTTCTAAGCTAAGTAAACTTAGAAACTTCAACACTAGGCAGGGGCATAAAGTCCCCTACAAGTTGGAGCCTATGAACACTTCAGGGTGGTAGGTCAATCTAGGATGTTGAGGCATCCATTTAGTTGACAACTGAAGAAACCAAGGCATTGGGGTGTCCTTCTAATGGGAGCTGGAGAAGAATGATTTTCTAGAATTCTAGGATGTTGTAATTTTCATTTCAGTTGGGCTGGAGATTAAAGAATTGATTAGAAAAGCATTTGGTGGTTTTTTATCCGGAGGGGGTCTTCCACCTCAAATTATCGTGCCTACTGTGTTCTATTGTTTATCGTTTTTACTGCATAAACATTATTAATAATTGAAGATTAATTGATGCTTTGAAAGATTTAAAAGTGTTAATTTAAGAAATATTGATTCACAGCCCCCCCCTCTTAGTATTTCCAACAATTTTTTTACTAGAATCATTGAAATATCAATGACCAAAGGCCTTATTTTATTTTATTTTAATTAACTAATTCATTTTTTTAACTCTTTTCTTTTATAATTTTTTTCCAATTCTTTTTTAACTCCTCTTTTTTCTTAAAGTGGCCAAGGGCCTAAACAAAAATGGAGAAACTCCAACTCGTGTAGTGAAGCGTTTTAGTTGCAACGATAAGTTGATGGCCAAAGGTCGAGATCTGCAAACATGGCTCTAATACCAATGTAATGACCAAGTGTCATATACGCAGCGGAAATCTTTAGAATAATTCAAACATGTAAATGTCCATTGTAAGACATGTAACTATATATTGAATAGTGTATATTGAATTGATGTAAATGAGAATGAGGGCTTGCTTATATAGCCTAGGAAGGTGCCCTTTCATGAATTCTCATGTCTCTAAGACATGCCTCTTCATCAATAACTAACTAACCATTAGTTAATTAATTATTATTTATTATTATTATATTTATATTTATATTTATTATTTGTATATGAATTATATTCATAACACCTGCAATAACCTTCTCTGAAACTGTCGAAAACTCCCTCTTTCCCTGTGCTCGGCTGCTGCTCTGCTATTCACACTCCCTTCTAAAATGCGTAACTTTGCTAACTGCTACTGCCAATCTGCAACTAGAAATTTGAACTTTCAAGACTCGAAGTTCCCTGAGGAAAATTTTCCCTCTGTTGTGTGTTCTTTTGTCTTCCACCCGACGTTGACTTTGTTGCTACAAAACCCTCTGTGTCCAACCAAGGAATCTACTTAGCAAAATTATGAGTTGATGTTGCTCCCTCTAACTGCTAGAATCACAATCTCGGGCAATTCAACTTTTCTGCAACCTTGCAACTCAAATATCGAATTTTCTGCCTAGCAATTCAAACTGCCTATCTGAGCATTGCGCTGCCTCTAGGAATTTTGGCATGTTGCTCCTACTGAACAATGAAATTCCGTTTTTCTCTTTTGAGCTTCTCAGTTGATCACTCACACTCTGGTTCTATGTGAAAATTCCAAAACTAGAATCCTATTGCAGCAACTAGAATTTATTTTTCTAATTGTTAATTATTTTAACAATTTATCTACTACAGCAAATATCAAATAAATCACACTGCAACCTTTACAAATAAAATACTACAAAAATAATAGCGTCAAAATTTGAGAAAATTCTAGCGCACACATAAAAATGACACTATTATTTTTGGACAATTGTCCCCAAAAAAACCCAACATGGAAAAAATCAGTGCAGAAATGAAGGTTTTATTATTATGCACTAGTGAAAATCTAAGTACAATATATGGATGCCCAAATGGCAATCCAAACAACAAGAAACCGAGGCAAAATTATTTTAAGGGTATTACCCTTCTTCCACAAGCAATCTCGATACAATTTCCTTCAAAAAACTCGGCATGTTGATCCTCTGCATTGCTCTAAGCAGACCTTATGACGTTAAGCCTCCAACATGCCTCTAATGAAGTCATTTTGCATGTCTCTGTTGAGAAAATCACCTCTGTTACTCTAGACCCTCTGCCTGGTCTCTGGAACTAAGAACGAATTTCTCTCTAGCAAATCGAACTGCTTCTCTGAAGCAACTGCGCAGTCCCCTGCACTACCTCACTGGGAGTAACTCGGCCCTCTTGCTACTGCCTCTCCAAATCTAGAAAATTTCCTTCAAATCACTGTCACTGCCCCTCACTATCTTTGATGCCTCATTGAGGCTCGAACTTTCTAACAACCGACTGTTGCTACTCTGAAAAATTGAATTCTCCAAGTGACTCTGATGCATTCTCTATCACCACATCGATCCCTTCTTATATCTTCCTGTTGGGACTCCAAAGGCCAAGATTAAATCTTAACCGATGGCTTAGATCATTTCTAGATTGATCCGTGTGAGTTTCTAGAGAATTCTCACCTTGACTTAATTAATTCTGATTAATTAGCCATATTCCCTAAGTTTAAACTTGGGAAATATTTAAAAAACGACTAATAATCTAATTAAGTCATCTCTAGGTGGAATTTCCATAAACGATTTCTGGGTATTGGAGATCTCATGTATTCTAGCCTCTCCACAAAAATTCGTGGCTAGAACACATCTAATGCTACAAAAACTAACAACTTGAAGGTACCATTAGCTTAAGGATTCAAAGACAAATCTGAAGCAAGTGCTTTGAGACTATCACCTAACCTAGACAGTTAGGGTTTGGGCCTATTTTCACCTACGGAGGAGCCATCCAGCTAAGGGAAGGAAAGCATTCAGCTGGAAGAGGTTGATCCAGGCATTTTACGGCTTGATCTGCAAGACCCAAGTGTCAATTTTTCAACACCTTGCCTTCCAAGGGAGGTAGCTAGCCTTAGAGGGCTTATTTGTTGTTGCAACTGAGGTTCTTCACAAGTATTTTATCATTGGAAGACTTGCAAGTTGTAAGCCAATTTTGTGGAGGAAATCAAATTTGTGTGGCTCGTACTCATCCATCTGCTTCATTAAGGGCAGTCACAAGGGTTTAAAGGCTCTTGAGCCCTAGCCGCAGGGATTTGAGGGCTTGTAGCCCTAGTCGCAGCCACTAAGTGGCTTTTGAAGGCTAGTTGCATCCCTATAAGAGCCTAATTTCATTTTTGCAATTGGTTTTGAGGGCTAATATCTTGTTTTGCAAGCCTAACATCATTTTTTCAAGGGTTTGAGCTTGGTTTTCACTGAATATCTTCTCATTCATCCACAAGGGTTTGATTTTTCTTGGCTAACCAATAGTTTTGCAAGGCTAATATCCATTTTGAACAAGTTTTGGGTGCTCATAATTGATCTAAGGCCTAGCCATAGGCCTAGAGGGCCTTCTCTCACTTAGCAGCAAGGGTTTCTAGGGCTTCTAGCCCTAGTCTCAGCCCTAAAGGGCCTCTAAACCTTAACCAATTTGCTTGATTTATCATTTGAATTATTTTTAGGACTATTTCCTTGTGTTTGAAGGCGTCTTGCACTTTTTGGAAGCCTCACATCACATTTTTTGAAGCCATTTACCTTCGCAGCTAGTCTGGGAGGCTCATATTGTCCTGGTCGTGGGGTTCAAGGACCTTCTTCCTTATTTTCAAGCTAATCATTTGTGGTTGCAGGTATTCAAAGGCTCAATCATCGTCAAGTCACTTCCCTTGGTGCCTCAAGCTTGACTCAACTTGTCAAACTTGGTAGTGGAGCAAGGCCTTTAAGCCTTGAGGGTTTGATTTCTCTAGACCTCTCTCTTTCCTTGGTTGTCATAAGTAACCGGATCTGAAGACTAATCTAACAGTGGCATAATCAAGTGTTGATCATCCAAATAAGCTAAATAACTCTAAGAAATAACACACGTTAACTAAAGGCTTAAAAACTATTGTGTCATCTAGCTTCTCTTGTCAATTTTGGGACTATTTTCATCTTAATTTGGAATTTCTAAGTCTAACTATTAGAAACCCTTCATGTACTTTTCCGATTTATTTCTGCCTACTTGTTATGATTAATTAACAAGTAATTTACCATGTAAATACTGAAAATAAATACAAGTACATGCTCAACACATTACAGATCATCAACTGAAGGAAACAAAACAAGCACACGAGTGACATCGTTGTTTTTGGACCAATGTCCCCAAAAAAACCTAATGCGGGAAAACAGTGCAGCTATCTAAGGGTTTGTATTATTAAGCAGTTTCATAATACAATCTGGGTGCCAAACCCGGCTCACCCAACAGAGAATAATCTCGGAATAGTACCTCTCCTTCGGAGACAGATATTCCAGCTAAAACCCCGGATAAACACTCTGATAGCTCCTAGCTCCAATCTGCCCCACGAAAACCCCAGCGTCAGCCTCTAGGGACTGTGTCAACCCTTTCTGGCCCAGCCTCACCCTAGCTCGCCCTACGTCAGCCTCTGGAGGCATTGGGTCAGCCCTTAGAGCCTCTGTGTCACCCATGTTGGCTCTCTGAGGCACTGCGCAACTCCTAGTTGCCTTTGCGTGAGCCCTAGCTGGCTCTACATGAACCTCTGACTGGCTCTGCGTTCCCCTCTCTCGGCTTCTACACTAATCCTCCCGGTACTATCTATGCCTCTCTGCTCTGTATTCACTGCCCCTCAACTACAACTTTGATCACTCTTTCGACTTCCTTAGCAAACCTTGCCCCAGAAAATCGAAATCTTCATTAACTCGATGTGTTCTCCAAGTGACCCTCAAGCCTCCTCTTATACTTTTCTCATTGACAATTCAACGACCGAGATTAAGTCCCTAATCAACGGCTAAGATTAGATTTATCTTGATCCATGACTTTTGGACCATTCTAACACAGTTTTATATTAATTCACATTAATATTTTATTTTCCCTGTGTTTAGACTTAGGGACTCCAATAAAAATATTAATTATTTTAATATCTCCCAAATTGTTTAGAATTTGCCAAAAACATTTCTCGGCATTTGAGATCTCATGTGGTTTAGCCTCTCCACCAATTTTTGTAGCTAGAGCACATCCGATGCTACCCCAAATCAACACTCCCTCTTAGTGAGGATTGTGCTTTAGTAATACTCCTCACTCAGCATCACCCTGATCATCCAACATCAGTCCCTGTGTTGATGCTAGGCTTGTTGCCCAACATCCTCTGCACTGCTACATCATGTACTGCTACCCATGGCCCTGCCACTACCACTGTTGCATATGCACTGCAACCCCTGTCATCATGTTGCATCATGTTGCCCATAGCACTGCCACTGCTAACTGGTGCACTGCAACTCAGTTACTGAGGAGTAAGTAACTAATCTCCCAACTCTAACTTCTTTGTCAGGCTAGAAACACTCCTGATGTTGAAGCTCCCTCTATCACTGACAAGTGCTCCCTCTCTGACCTTTGTGTTGCTGCATCAACTTTGTACATCTCGCACTGCTGCCTCGCGTTGTCCTGAGACTCCTGCATTGTAGCTCCCTCTGTCGCTCCATCTGCATCCATCTCTACCGACATCCGCCAGTGATGCTACTCCTATTCGGGGCTCCCATAGCAAGTCATAATCCAAGAGGTCGAGTACCTCGAGGATCCTACCCCTCATCGCTTGTAGTCTGTCTGACTACAACTCGATGTCTCCCCACTTTCGCTCAAGTGGCGTGTGATCACTCATGGCACAGTCATCATCTGTCTCCACTTCCTTCTCCGCCCTTGTTGGCGTAGCCTTGGTCTCTGAAGCCTCTCCTTTCCTTTTCCTCCTCAGACACTGGCTCGCATAGTGACCCAGTTCCCCACAGTTGAAGCATTTGACCTTGGAGAGGTCCTTCTTCTTATGTTTCTCTTGCTTTCCCTCAGATGCTAGGGCAGCATCCTCCTCTTCCTCCTTGATTTTGATCCCCTTGTCGCTGCTTCCTGCCTTGCTTAGCCTTCTAATCTCTTCTTGGCGAAGAGCCGCCCACATTTCCTCCCAATTTGGAAGGGTCACCATGCCAAATATGCTTTGGACAAACACCTCCCAGCCTTCAAAGACTGCATTCAGGGTTGTTCTCACCATCAATTCTTGATCCAATGTAGCCCCTATGGTAGTCAACTGATCCCGGATCTCCTTCAATCGACCGAGGAAGATGTCAATTTGTTCTCCCTTCTGCATCTGGTATGACCGCAGCTGATTTTCTAGTAGCATCCATCTCTGCACCAAAGTCTGCGGGTACAATTTTTTTAGGGCCTCCCACATCTCATTTGTCATGTCCTTTTCGACAATATGTGGTACTACATGGTCCTTGACCCCGACAAGGATGATGCTCTTGGCCCTCGCCATTGCCTCCTCATACTTGTCGTTCTCAGCTAGGTCAACTGAGATCGCTATCGTCCTCAAGGCAATGTGCTTAACATGATTCAAGTCTAGAAGGAACAAGATTCTAGCCCTCTAGACTATGAAGTTTGAGGCTTCATCCAGTCTATCCCCCAATCATTGCCATCTCGTTGCTCCTCTACTTCCTTTCTGGAAGTTCTCGATGTCACTCCCTCCGATCCTTGATTTCCCTCCTGGAAACCCCTCTGCCAATGTCAAGGTGCCCCACTCTGATCCTTAGTGCAGCTACACCACTGATCCAGATTTCTTGGCTAGAAATCCTCAGCAGCAACTCCCTCCTCCTTGGTCTTGCCCTGTTAGGTATTGTTCTGACTATAGTACCCCACCATCTTCACTCTACAACTTACCCACAACCTCCTAAGCCCCAGCAAACTAAAGGTTAAAGCTTCTAGGCTCTGTGCACTCCCGGCATCAGCAAAATTCGCACCTCCTTGCCACAAGCGTCAATCCTTCATGACTGAGAAAGATGACTTGGCACTGCGTAGGTTGCGTCTGCTCCCCTCTGCCACTGCTTTGATCCTCTTCACGGCTCAAACTTGATGATGCATGCATTGCGTCACCCCTTCCTTGTTGCTTCTCTGCTAGGAACGGCTTCTGTCACTTAGGACAGTTGTGTTCTGTTGTTGTTGCTTTGCTCCGCCGATGTCCTCATTTCTCATGTGATCTACAACCACCCTCTGCTACCATGTTGGAATTTCTAAGTCTAACTGTTGGAAACCCTTCATGTACTTTTCTGATTTATTTCTGCCTACTTGTTCTGATTAATTAACAAGTAATTTACCATGTAAATACTGAAAATTAATACAATTACATGCTCAACACATTACAAATTATCAACTGAAGGAGACAAAACAAGCACACAAGTGACACCGTTGTTTTTGGACCAATGTCCCCAAAAAAACCCAATGAGGGAAAACCAGTGCCGCTATCTGAGGGTTTGTATTATTAAGAAGTTTCAAAATACAATCTGGGTGGCAAAACCAGCTCACCCAACAGAGAATAATCTCGGCAGTAGTACCTCTCCTTCGGAGACAGATATTCCAACTGAAACCCAGGATAAACACTCAGACAGCTCCTAGCCCCAATATACCCCACGAAAACCCCAGTGTCAGCCTCTAGGGACTGCGTCAACCCTTTCTGGCCCAGCATCACCCTAGCTCGCCCTGCATCAGCCTTTGGAGGCACTGCGTCAGCCCTTAGAGCTTTTGCGTCACCCACGCTAGCTCTTTGAGGCACTGTGCAACTCCTCGTTACCTCTACGTGAGCCCTGGCTAGCTCTATGTGAACCTCTGACTGGCTTTGTGTCCCTCTCTCCCGGCTTCTGCGCTGATCCTCCCAGTACTATCTCTGCCTCTCTACTCTGTATTCACTTCCCCTCAGCTGCAACTCTAATCACTCTTTCGACTTCCTCAGCAAACCCT
>APFE030216673.1:0-16870 GCA_000404065.3 Pinus taeda | reverse complement strand
ATCTTTTGTTATATCAAAGCATTTTCTCTCCACTGCCTGTACATAGCCCCTGAGTGTGAGTACCTTTTTGGCATGGAGGACTGCTTCTGTTCTATTCGGAATACCCATGGCAGCCAACTCCTCCTCCTCATGTCTGTTTAGGTAATCAACTATTCTGTTGGCCTGATCTGGCCTGTCACCTAACACAGCTTTAGCCCTATCAATGTCCACCCTGGCTTGCTTTAGGAGTTCCATCTGCTGATGGATTGTCTTTATGGATTTCCATTGATGTGTGATAGACCTGCTTATTCTGGCCCATAGCATTCTCTTTATTTCGGCCAGGGCTGTTTCTAGATTTAACTCCTTTTCTAAAGTCTTTATCCTGGCTGTCAAAGTCTTTATTTCTCTGCCCTGCTCAGCCACTGTTTGCTTGGATTTGTCATATTTTGACTCCAGCTCTGCCAATGTTTCCTTGGCCTTCTTTATCTCATCTGCCTGGAGCTCCATTTGTTTGACAGCCTTGGTTATGTCCTCTATGGACTGGCTGTCCTGCTGACCTGTTGTTGTTGGAGCTGTTGATGTTGTTGCTGCTGTTGTTGAAGTTGGTGGAGGAGCTTGGGGCGTATTTTCTCCCTGTTTTTCTTGTAATGCTCCCTCCAATTGTTTTTCCAACTCCCTGATCCTCTGATCCTGCTGTAGCAGGAGGTCTAACTGATCCTCCTTCTTTTTCTGTTCCAGAAGTTCTGCCGTCTGGGGATGTTCAGTTGGTGGCAGCTTTAACCTCTTCTTCAATGCCTTGAGGTCATCATCCTTTTTCTTCAACAGTGCTTTGACCCCTGTTGGGTCATTAGGATCATACCCCGTATCAACAATGATGTCCTCAAGGGTTTTTATTCTGGTGTCCTTGGCCTTGGAGGACAGTCTTTCCACATTTAGCTGAGTATCGGTGTTCTTTAGTGCTTCCTTCAGCTCATAGGCCAATGTGGCCTTCTCTACAAGGGTGGCATACACCATTTCTCCAGCCTGTTTGTGGAGTTCAATTTGGTCCATTGGATGTATGTTGCTGGCCAGGACCTCCACCCTTGTCTTAGTATAATCTGCAGCACTTTTAGGCTGCGGCACCTTGGGTTGGAAATGGCTAAATATCATCTTTTCTTGCTTGATGTCATATACTGACATCAGCCTTTCCTGCATGGTAGGTGTAGCGTCTATAAACTGCTTGTACACCTCCTGCCTCAATAGCTCATTCTGAGCCTTGAGTTCTATAAAAGAGGCCTTGGTGCTTTTGGTCTTCTTCCTCTGTTGGGATTGTGAGGCCACCTCCAAACTGACCTGTAAATTCTGCTCCTGCTGGAAGGAGCTCGTTCCTGTTTGTTGGCTGCTTTCTTTGTCCTTTTCAAAGTCTAAGACATCATCAGTGATGTCTTCTATTTCTGGGGAGTCTGCCCTTTGTCTTTTTGCCTCCGGCTGGTCTGAAGGACCACTGAGAGGAGTGGAGTCTTCCCTGTGCCTTTTAGTTCCCCTTTCTCCATGTGCCGGAGTCTGTAGTACTGGGGCACTGGACTGCTGCGTTTGTGGGGGTGGAGTTTGGAGAGCAGAGGTCTTTGGCAGCCCATTTTGTGGCTTTTCCACCTGTTCTTGCTGCTGGCCTGATTGCTGATCTGTTTCCATTTTGGCCTCTTGTTCTGTTTTCTGCTGGGCCTCCTGCTCTATTCCTTTTTCCTGCTCCTTCTGTGTTTCTTTCTGTTTCTGCTGTTCTGCCTTTTGTTGAGCCTGTTGCCTATCCTCTGCCCCTATTATACTTTTACCTTTGTCCATGGCTGATTTAGAAGTTGAAGGTGCTTGAAGTACAAGGGTTTTTGCTGAGGTCCCTTGTCCTACTGTGTAAGGCGAAAATAAGGGTACCTGCTGCACATAATCAAGGTCAATAGTCTTTTCAAGCTCCTTTACATTCCTAAGCATTTTCTCCTCCTCAGTCAAACTCTCAGCTAGAGTATCTGGTTGCCATTCTAGCAGATTGGCATATTGTTCTATATGAGGGTATTGGCAATGCTTGATGCCATGGAGTCTATATTTGGTTCTCCTGGTTGAGATGACTCCCTGAGGGTCATAAGGGACCCACCGAAAACTATAGGAGAGCTTGTATTTGTTTTTCAGGATCAGGTCTGCCTCCTCCCACCCTTCCTTCCTATTCATAATGAAGGGGCCCATTTCACTCTTGAAGCTGAGGTGAGCCTTTTTCTTGGCATCATGGAAGTGGGTGAGGTCTGATTGAACCAATTGTCTATAGTATTCTAGTGCAAATAACCTCATTGGCACATATTTTGGGAGCCTATATGGGCATACTTCGCATCCATAAATCCTGAAGACTGTATGGTGCTCATATAGGTACCAGTCACCTATCTTGTTGTTCTTAGAGAGCTGCAGAGCTTTCTTGATCTCACTGGACACTCTGGGAGGTGGGGTCTTCATTATTATGCAGCAGAGTGGGTAGACAAACTGGTCAACAAATTCACAAAAGGTGTATGGTGAAATTGTCACATTGTGGTAGACTGAGGTCCAGAAGATAACAGATCTTCTCTCTCCCGTTTGATCCAACCTTCTGATATAGCATGGGAAGGTTTCTGAATGATAGTACATAAACATGTGGTAAAGGTAGCCTGAGTACCTGAAGACCCCCTGTCTATCCAATTTGGTCAGCTGAGCATGGATCTTGTTTGCAATGAATTTGGCAAAGTTGTATTTTTTGGTAGGGGGTTTATGTGGGCTGTATACAGAAAGCATTGTCAGCATGCCTTTGTCCACATGTTCACTGTTCTGATACCCCAATACATAGGCTATCATGTCCAATAATAGCCTGCCCACCTCACTGAATTGATCATAGTGATAAGGAGGGGGTTCTGAGGTCTGACTTTCAGGCCTCATGAAGTCTCTGCTGATTCTTTGTAGCTCTTCACTGGTCAGGTTGTTACCAGCGTCCATTAATTGGTCCATGGAGAATGGGATCAGCAATTCTGTCTGATCAAAGTGTAGCATTTTGTTGATGGTCTCAGCATTGATATGGAAAAGGATCCTTCCTGATGCAGTGCTGATGGCTCTGTGCTCTGCATCATAATGATCAGCGCAGAGGTGAATGATTTCAGGGAATACATTCACAGCTGGGAGACAATAGTAGGGCAGGTTTGACTCCCAGACTCCATGTGTGCTATGTCCATTCTTGTGGTCTTCCCTTAATCTACTGAAGGTCTGCAAAAAATCCCTGCTCCCTTCAAAATCTCCAATGAGACTGTCTTTATCAACTAGTGTCTGGGCTTCCAGCTGTTTGCTTGTCTGACTCTGTGAGGCCACACTGATGGATGAAGTTGCAGGGGAAGCCATGGTAGGAGCTGGTTTGTGGAAAAACAGGCCAATTATGCAATCAAGTGTTTCTGGCCTTACCTCAACTGTTAATACAGAGGGTTCTTCCTTTGCAGAGGGAATTAGCAAGTTGAATTATATGTTCTTTTGTGAAATTCACAAAATGTGAATGGTCGATGGGATTTCTACAGGGTTTACTCAGGTTTGCCTGTTTGTAGCATCAATTGGACTGTACACAGCAAACGGGAACAATGCCGTGCACCTGGGGAAGGTTTTTTGGGGTTTTAGCCCGCGAAACGAGCACAGTCTCGCTGAGGTGTGGTTCCAAGGTACTGTGGGTTACTTGACAGGCTCAGTGTGAAGGGGAACAGCAGAATTTGGGGGTCTTAATGGTGTTCTTAGGAAGTTTTACAGAGAATTGAGAAAACAATGGCGAAATGGGGAAACTTGCTAAATACCTGGATAAACCGGCTTGGGTTCTTGCCAGCTGAGCTGTGGACGATTGGCACTGTATTTCTGAGCTTTTGAACGGTTGGATTCTTCAAATTGGCAGCCGGGGTCAGATTTCGCACCAGCTGGTCGTTCAACGGCTCTCTTTCTTAATCACATGAAAATGACATAAAACGGCATATTTGGCCGGTTATAACGTTAATTTTGGCAAAATAACGCGATTGGCGCTTTTCTCCTGGTGACGTCAGCATGACGTTATGGTGGGCCCGCCGTACAGTGATGACGTAGCGCTGACGTGCTGGCCAGGGTGGCGGGACACGGTGGCAGGACGATGCAGTGGCAATACAGCGTGGAGGTTGACGGGGCGCGGGAGCGGGCGGTCATGAAGTGACGTCAGAGTGACGTGGTGGTGGCAGGTGGTAAGCTGAAGGGTGGTAAGCGGGTTCCCCGCACCGCTTTTGGAGCCAAGGTGGTATCGGGGAAGGGGCTCCGAACAGCTTCCGCGCTCGCCACGCGTCCCTGTACGGGCCGAAAACCACTCTCCCCGGACGTTATCGATCGGTTACTTCGGGTCATGACATCGACCGCCCACCTTTGGATCTCGGCCAGCGGAGATCGGACGGCTGGCGGGTCCTCCGACTGGTCGTGCAAGTTTGGAAGGGGCCCGCCAAGCAATTAAAATATTCAATTTAATAATGCGCCGGGGACTTTAGGTTTAAGGGTTTTTCGCAGGTTTTTTCAAGTTTTGGGCGAAAAACATTCATAGAGTACAAACTATATAAAAGGGGTAAACTGGGTTTTATCAAATATAAAGGGCAAATGACCCCCGACCTTGGGATAAAGCGCGGGGAGGGTAATTTTTCACTGTTTTCCGCCCTTTGGTGATTTTTTGGGTTTTTCAAAGGTTTATCAAGGTTTTTTTGAGGGTTTTTTAGAAAAAATGGCATTTGGGGAATGGAGAGTGGTCTGAGGTGGTGCAAAGGGTGAGTTTTGGGTTCTTGACCTTGACCAGGTGTCAATTCAAGTCCCAGGGAGAAAATGGTATGGCTATAGTGCCAGGGAGGGGATATTTAAATATTGTGGGGTTTATACACCATGGTGTTTATAACAATAGGGATAGTGGGGTATAGGGAGCTAGAATAGTAGAGTTAGCTGTTAGCATAGAGAAATACATGAGTAGGAGCTAGATCAACCAGGTTTTGTTTGCAAACGGCCTGAACTTAGGAGTAGTTCAAAATGAAAAGATTTTTGCACAAGAAATGTGGCTTCTTCAAGGGTATAAGAATGTAAAACATATGATTTCTCACACTCTGTGCAACTTTGGGGAAAGGGAGTTAGTAATGACTGTTTTACAAATGAGAACCAGGGGAGTTAGTCATGCTTCATGGTGCTGCTCTTCCAGTATGGATTTCAGCAACCTTGATTTTTGAAAGAGATACCATTTCTGCAACCCCATCTACCTACCCCAACTAGCTTCCCTAGCATTTTTTGTTCCTTCTTGTAGGGTGCTCTTGGACTTGCAACCCTTTGAATGCCTTTTCTTTTCATTGGCTTTTGCTTGGATCTCCTATCTAACACAAACCTTATTTCTTCCAAGGCCCCAGATTAGACAGTTGGGAGCCTTTTTTTTCTCTACCTAGCTACTTGATCTGCCAAGATTAAACAGTTTGGACAGATATCATTCTCTATACTACAACATAGAAATTGAAAACATGGCATGATCCAGATTAGACTGTTGGACCATCCATCCAAAATTGAATTCTTATGAAAACTGATATAGACACTGCCTTCCTAGAAAAATATGAGATCTTTGCATTTGCCAAAGCAGAGCATATTTGGACCTCTGACATCTAATCATGAAAAATGAAACTATTGGTATAGGTATCCAACACCATCGATAGAAGTGTCTTTGAATTTACCTTCATTTGTAGAAATTCTTCGATCTCTTTATCATCTTGAAACACTTTCCAATACCTTTAATTATCAAGGACAACCGGGTGATGTTTCACATGAATTTCAAAATTATTGTTTGAATTCATCATAATTTTCAAATTACTTGCTTCTATTGCAAGTGAATTTGCAATAACATTCTGAACACAAGGAACACATGTCAAAGTGTAATCTGGAAACAATCTCAAGATATCTAATACCACATTGTGGTAGGCCCGCATTCGAGGATGCTTAGCTTGGTATTCCCCTTTCACTTGCTTGATAACTAACTCAGAGTCGCCATATACTGAAATTCTTTTAGCATTTAACTTTCTAAGAATTTTCAAACAAGCAATTAAAGCCTCGTATTCAGCCTCATTATTTGAACAGTCAAAAGCTAATTTATACAAACAAACCCTTACATAACTTGTCACTTTGTTTGGTGAGAAAACAGGGTTGCGTATCCAAATGCCAATTCCAGCACCTTCCCTTTCTACTACGCCATCAAAATCCATGCTCCACAAACTGGCTTTGTCCTCTTCCAAATGTTGAAATTTCGTTTGCTCTTTTACTTTTCCTTGCTATCCATCAATATTTTGCTGCTGTCGAAAGGTTGATTTCTCAGCGGTACTATCGAGTCTTTGTCTTTCTTGCTTTAAGACCTCTCTGAAATTTTCAGTGATCTCTGGAATGTCTTCTACTTCAACTAATTGGCTATTAACATCATTAAAGCTATCAAAATATAAAACAAATGATTCTAAATCAGTATGTACATAGTTGATTGGATGATTTACTGGTTTCTCCTTGCTAGTGATCATGTACTTCATCTTTTTCTCCCGGTATAATTTCCTCATCTGACCAAACATGGGAATAGTAGCATAGGAGAAATCAAGCTGCAATGTCCCTTTAAGTTTTGTTCCCCAAGATCTGGAAAGAAGCATGCCAAATCTAGGAGGAATATCCGCCACAACCACATCCATTAAAACATTTTTGCTGGAATCCGATCCAAACTAACCACCAAATCTTTAATAAGACCAATGCATGTTACTCTACCAGAATTGAAGGAGTAAAGGTCATGATACTTCCTAGTGATATCCAAACCCAATTTCTCCATGATTGCCTTAGGCATGAGATTATGAGAGGCTCCGGAATCAAACATAGTGTTGTGTAATACATAGCCATGCACCCTAAGGCTGATGTGAAAAGGAGCTACATCACTATCCTGAGACTGACTTTCCAATGTTGGACCAAAGATCAACTCAGGTTGGTCATCCTCCACGATTACCATATCAGATAATGGATTTAAATTCAAAATTTTAGACACCTGGCCTTTATAGCTACTATTCTTCATCAACTCAATCAAAGGTATAGATACTTTTAACTTAGCAATTTCATTTTCTAAGTTAAAAACTGAAATTTTCTCTACCTCTTTGGCTGAAAAATCCTTCTTTTCAGTTTTTTCCTTTGATACACTTGGTTGATTTGATCTTTCATTTGTTGATGGTGTTTTGCTGGTGGTAGGATCAGCTGTCTCTTTTCCCTTTTTCTGCACAATGGGAGGATCATTCTTTGGCAGTGTCGCCTCCTTCCTTTTCTGAATTGGATTTATGGGCACATCTCTACTCCTAAGTAAATATTGTCGTTGTTGGGCTACCAAAGCATTCATGTATCCCCTTTGATATTCATCAAACTCTTCTCCAAGAACTGTTTCATTTGCCAAGATGAAATTTTCATCCCCTTGTATAGCTGGGCTCTCTGAATACTCCTCATCTTCAGTGATAAAAATTTGCATATCATCAGGTGTAAAGAAATGATTCTCCTCTCCAATTACGTTCTCCTCATCATTTGATTCTGAACCATGTACAATTTTTGTTGTAAGGGTGTCTTCACTTGTTGTTGTGCTGCTTGGTCTTGTGCTCGTTGCTGTCGTTGCTTGACTCTGAATTGTGGTTGTTGCTGACCACGGGAGTTTGGATTTCTAACTTGTGCTTCAGCCTTAGCCATGGTTAATCTGTCAAACATCTTCTCAATCTTACAGAGCACTTGATCTGAAGTGGAAACCTCTTCCTTTATCGTTACCTTCTTTTCAACCTTTGTTTTAGCTCGCTTGGCAAGTAGATTTGCTTCAACGCTGACTGCAATTTTATTCATGTCTTCCAAAGTGGCCAGATCTCTTTCTTTAATTGATAAGCCATATCAGGATCAAAACCGTCGGGAACCTTAATCAAAGCCAGCCCCATAGGTGGCTTTATATCAGCAGGAATTGCATTGTAAATAGAATTGAATCTAATAGAATAATCTTGAACAGTCTCACCAACATTCCTCTTGATGTTCTCATATTCAAAGGATCTGAATAGGGTTTTTCTTTACTTCCCAGCGATCCAAGAATTGTCTCTAAAAATTAGCCAATGTAGTGATACTTGTAGTCAGCAAAGCTCTGAACCACATCCTCACTTCACCTCCAAAATTTTGCAAAAACAATCTCATAGTCACATTTTCAGCATCAATCTCATGAAGGTCAAAGAAATATGTCATCCTATCCACATGCTACTGAGCTGTGATGCTTTGTGGGGTGCCATCAAACAATGGAATTTTGCTTTGATAATCGGCGGGCATGGCATCCAAATTTTGAGGCAACACAAGTGGTGCATATCGGGCAGCCATTTCTCTAGGTGGATTTACAATTGGTCTTGGGGATGTAGGAGGAGTTGGAGCAGCTGATGTATGAGGTGTATGAGGTGTGGATGGAGGTGAAGAAATTTTTTATGTTTGAGGGGTAGAAGGAGTGGATGGAGGTGAAAACATTGTAGATTTCTGATCAGAGATGGAAGGTTGTACTGTAATGGTTGGAATGAAAGGAGTTTCAGTAGGAATTTCTGAACTAGACGCAATAGCAGATGACCCAAGAGTTGCTGATGCAGACTCTAAGAATTAAGGAATGTTTGTAGCCACAATGGAAGTTTGAAGTTTCAAGATATAATCGTCAATTGATTTATTGGCCTTTTTAGTTTCAAGATATTTGACAAACTCTGGATTTAGGACAGTAGAACCAACAACACTTTCATATTTAGTCTCAAACAACAATAGATCAAAATGTTCGTCAAACTCAAGATCTTCGAGATATCCAAAAACAATCGGGCATTAATGAGATCTAAACATAGTAATCACAAAACTTTCTCAGCGGAGAATTCTCGGAATAAGATTGGGATTTTCATACATAGGAGGTGGATCAGGATCAGGATTTGCTCTGATGTATCTTCTGGAAGCCAGTGTGTTGAATTATTCCCAAGAAATCAAATGGACATTATCAACTTGTTCAGCCTATCAAAATCTAAACTCATCATCCAAAAGTCTAGAATTATCTGATGTACTAGGGCAATTTGCAAGTTAGATGTTCCGTTCATAAGACTAGACTGGAGATTGACTGAAGCAGCTTTTATCTACTTATGCACTCGCAAAGCAATGTGCAGTTCGAAGGCTACCTGGCATAACTTCAGGCTCCATCTGTAGTTTATAAAATGAAGAACACTAACAAATAAACAATCTCTTCCCCAGTATGGTCGCCACTATGTTAGGGCCTAAATCTACCTCAGGCTAAGAAAGGTAGGATCTAGGATAACATCAAACCATGCTCAACCTAGTAGCTAGCCCTACCAGGTCGGGAGAGGGCTCTCTCCTTGTCAATCTCAGCAAAATATGGTCAACGAGGCTTGAGATGACTGATGTGAAGATTTATTTTAGGCTAGGTATGTGTTCAGAATTTGATAATGTTTTGTTGGCTCAAATGTGAAAGGCAGATTTGGGTCCGGGGGATGAGGCTCAGTTTTGCAGAGATCTCTATGGGGCGAGATAGGAAAATGGTTTGGTACTTCAAATTGAGTGAGATGGAGAGCTTTTAGACTGGTGAGGAGTTGAAGAGGGCATGAAATTCTCATGGATCCTCTTCAAACAACTGAAAACATAAATAACTAAACAAAACCCTAGGTAGAGCACTGCAAATCAATGGATTCTACCTTTATCCTTGTTTCATTTAGTTAAGATGAACAAAGAGAGATAATGGCATACATAAAACACATGTAAACTTGCAATTACAGAAGGAAACACAATACCAAATCAAGTTTCCACAAAAATCCCATAAAGTGATGCAAACCCTAGTATATTCCTTTGCCAAACTGCTGAAATGAGTATACAATAAAGCTCCAAGCTTTCCCAAAAGTCCAACCTTTGCTAATGACTGAAAAACTAGTAGATATAGGCAATAAACAACTCATTCTAGCCTTTAGTGTTCGATCTCATAAGTTTAGGAGTTGTTCCAACAAAGTCTAAACTGAGAACTAAAAAGTAGGCAATGTAACGGCTTGCCTCTAAAAATTAGGGCACTGATTCATTCAATTGCAAACTACTTTTTCATGGATGAATCTACCTCTATGAGTGAAAATTTAGCATAATTACATCAAAATACATCAATTCACATTAAATTACATCATGATTTTGACTTTTAGAAAGAGAAAATTCAAACTGTGAGGAAACTAGGCGAAAAACAAAGCTTTCTGGCCAAAATGAGCAAATTTCATCCTATGCGTCACGCTGATTTCCCTATGTGTAGCGCCTTTTTGCAGCTAACTTTGGAGGCCTTCCTGTGCACCAAATTTTCTCCAAGTGGGCTTGTTGGAAAGGCCTATCTGTATACTTTCCAGAACAAGTATAATTTCATAATTTGGCATCAATTTTCCCCTCCAAAACTGAGTTCTCCCAACACTACTTCCAGTGTGTCCAAAAAGGGGAAGAAAGGTCATTTTTTAGGTGTTTTTGACCTTTTTGGAAGCTTAAAACCAGTCAAAATTTCTTGGAAATGTGAGGGAATTCATATTTTTTCATGACAAATCCAAAAATGCTGATTTTTCCTCAAAATTAGGTCTCTAGCAAAAGCGCGCGCCAAGTGGTGCGGCGCATCAGGCAGAAAAACCTGTTTTTTAGGCCAAATTTTTCAAAATTGCAAAAAGTGTCCCAAATTTCTTGAAATTTGGGCTGAGTGTCCTTCATTAAGTTATATGTTGGGCCAAATAAGCCTAATCCAAGATCTGGAGTCTATCTTGCTCTTTTCGCTTCCTTGATGCTTTCTTCAACTTGGCCTTCAAAATCCTGATTCTTGCTTTGCACACCTTGTTTCTCACCAAGTAGTGGTAGGCCATGTGCCTCAACATATTTTTCTCTCTATTGGCCTTCTCTAGCATCTTTTCCAAATGCATATTTTCCCTCTCAAGCCAAGATTCACAATCAGAATCAATTTCTTGTTCAATTGGTGTCAGCTTGATTTTCCTCCACTTGGCAGCTTGTCGGTTTTCTCGTATGTTTTGTAACTCCATAATAGTTTGTTGATCCTCTAGCTATTTGTTTCTTTGCTCCATATATTTGATTATCCATTTGGCTCTTTCCAGGTTGAGAGACAAATCATGAATGTCCTCTTGTTGCTCCTGAATAATCTCTTTAAGCTTTTAGCTTTGTGAACCCAAATAGGTGTCATCATCCTGAATAAGAATGAAATATGTCTCTTGTCCTCCTGAAGGCCCCTTATCATGTAATGGTTGCTTTCCCTTGTCTTGTAACTACTCTGCTGATGGAGGAAACGAGACCCCTTCCACCTCGGGTGGAGATAGTACTCATTTTGCTGATACAAACAACCTTCTAGTGCCCTTTTGGTAGGTGACAAAACTAGCACACTAGTGGTTTGTGTCTCATGGATCCCCTGCTGATGTGAAGGCCCTCTTGTCTCATGAAAATCTGTTGGGGGTACTTGAGGACCTGTAAAGACCTCATGTGAAATGAAATCCTCCCATGAGATGTTTTGTAAACCAAGCTGATGCAAGACCACAATTTTCATTAGTGCAAAATGATATATGGTGTTATACTGCTACTGAGGAGGCTTCCTATGCACTAAGGTGGTAATCTTCTCAATGTTCTAGTAAATAAAATAGGGGAGATTCATCATTCTCACTCTAGTAAAGTGCATCAACAATCTGATGTGGTAGGCATACAGGCGAGAAAATCTGCTCTCACAGTTGAAATATTTAATTATGAGTTTCATCAACGGAGAATATGTGTCCTACAAATAGTTGAAAGGAAAAACTCTACTGATATGTCTCTGAAAACTAGCCTTGATGTAAGGCTCATAATGCTTTATGTCTATCAACTGCCTTTTATTCCACTGCTCACTGACATTTGGAATGCCATTTGCTTGAGAAATAGTCTCTGGTGTCAAGGTGAATGTCACACCTACCAAAGTGACTTGGCAATTATGAAGATGGAGCACAAACAATCTGGCCAGCTCATGGTGGTACTTGACTCTCTCTACCATCTCACAGAACTGATAACAAGATTGGTGTTGAAAGCATGTGACAGCAAGAGGACAGGATAGCAGCTTGGCAATTGAAGTAGGCTCCTCTCAGTTATGTTTACCACCCTTGTGAGGTCTCCCTGGTGCATGCATTTCTCTAGAAGAATCATTGTCTATCTCCTCATCTCTGTCATGGGAAGAATTTGACTCCATGTTTGCCAATGTTTGAGTTTTCTTAATGAATGTATGAAGAAATGTGGAGAGAATTTGTATGAGGGGTTTCGGAATGTTGTTGTCTGGTTTTGGGGGAATATAAGGTTTTAGGGAATAATATTTAGGCTTTGGGACAACAATTAGGGTTTGGGAATATTTAACTAAGGTTTGGGATAGTGGGATTAGGGATTTAGGATTAGTAATTTTAGGGATATGGAGATTAGGGAGTGGGTAGATGAGAATGTAAAGAGAGGGAGAAAATGAAGTGAGGGAAAGAGGGAATGAAGTAGTGAGGGAGTGAGAAATGCTTAGGAGTGGAATTAGCAGCAAGAAATGCAATTTATAAACCCTATGCAATTGTTTTTTACAAGAAATGCAAGGAGGTAGGGTTTTAATTTTTTCCCATTAAATCACCATAAGCACCAAGATAAACTCATTCATTGGTCATGGAGGAATGTTAACTTACCTGGACAAGTGAGGATTTAGCAATTTTACAATTTTGGAGGAGGTTGTGAGTGATATCGGCCTTGTGGCCCTGTGTGTCGTGCCACCTCACAGGTGCGCCGTGCCCTTTCAATGTGTTGCACCCATTATGGATTTACACTACAGAATGTTGCCCAATGCACCGCGCTCTATGAGTGCACCGTGCCAACATCCCAATGCACCGCGCCACTGAGAATACCAAACTTGTTGTGATTTTTGCCTCCTTTGCTTCAACACGACTTTTCAATTGCTCACTCTTTCTCCTTTGGACACAAATGAACTTTTTAAACATGAAAAATGGTTTATAAAATAAATATATAGATAGTTTTTATTTTTCATTTACAAAACCCATTCTTCTAATGTTTGCCTTTGACTTGCTTTTAAAACTCTGTTTTTGGACAATTTGCTTTATTTTTGCCTTTGATGAACTGAATGCTTTGACTTTTTGTTTGCTTTGTAGGTGATGAAGTTGCAAAAGCTTGGTAAGGTGACCAAGGCTTCCTTTGAAGTTATTACATATGGAAAAAATGAAATGACATCAAATTTGTACATGAAAACATAAAAAACTTTGTTTTTCCTCAAAATAGGGTTTTGAGGAAAAATCAATCACTGAGCATGTAATTATGGAAATTATTGTTGTTGAAACTTTATTTGACCTCCTCATGAACCTGCTGACCTTTATTGAGCGTTTACAAGACTTTATTGATGAAACCCTAGACCTAATGAGACCTAAAACCTTAAAAATGACTTTTGCAGATTTAAAGAGAAAAAATGACTGTAGATGATCTGGATGAATGAAAATGGGCCAGCAGGTAAAGAACATGAGGGAAAATGTATAATATGCCCCTACCATCAGATGATCCATGATCCTAATGGATTGTAGCTGATCGGATGAGACGCCTAACATGCAATGTAAAAGAGAATTTGATCACTGACGGAGGGATGAAGATACCGACACTAACAGACGTAAACAGATATTCCAACTTGCTTTCACTTTAATCAACACAATTATACACATTCGTGCATACTATAAGCATTAGAAGTGAAATTCATACCCAATATAACATATGCATAAAACAGGAAATAAAGACGCATAATTGATATAAACTTCTCTTTATTAATACTTCAACTGATTATAGACTCGATTGGCCCTACACTTTCAGCTGCAAGGGTTCATGCACTCAGCTGCGGACTACTACGCATTTGCACACTCAGCTGCAGGGGTCCGCACACTTAGTCGTGGACTACTAGGCCTTTGTGCACTCAACTGCAGAGCCTCTTCCTATGCTATGACCCAAAACTATAATTTACACTTCAGATCTATCTCGCATACATCATATGTTCTTCATCTTCAATTAGATTATTAGATGCCTTAACTACTTAGAGCTTCAATCTATTTATACAGTCCCATGTTCCGCAGACCATGGGTAGATATTCTACAGTCAACGTTACATTATCAAAATAAGGGCGGATGACCTTATGACTCTTTTACAAATACGTGCTCCGCGCCCACAAAATGCAGAGTCTTTACATTGGAATTACAAACTTGGACCAAAATCTAGGCTCTAAGCCCCAAAATTTCCCTTGGGGAATCTCATACCCAACAGGCCCCCAACACAAACATCGTGACTCGCCCTCAAGTCACTCTGTAGGTGCAAAGATATTAATGCAAAGACCTCCCAACTCTGATTGGATCACTGCAAGTTCGGCAATGCACTGAGCAGTTCCCTGCAGAACTTCCTCTACACATTGTTCGGTGACTATTGTCGTTGAACTATTTCCCTGAATCCTTTTCTGAGTTTCTTGCAACTGCTCGATATTTTCTTGAATGGAGGTTGTAATGGTATAAGCCTTGTCAATCCATGGTTGTAGGCATGCTTTCAAAATTGCCTCTTTATGTCGAGCGCATCCACCTGCTCCTTGAGCGCCTTTGCCTACTTCATCATTGCAAGCCTCTGTGTAAGGGAAACCATCTGTGTGGTCCCTTTTACCTCATCATACCTCTGTTGGAGCTTGCGTGCCTCTGTCTCTAAGTGCTCTATGTTTGGGACCTCCTACAAGGTAGTTAGGACTTTGAACGATTGTTCGAACAACTTCATGCACTCTGCCACTGCACTATCAACCAGTGCCATTTCTATTGTGATCACGGTGGTGCGATGTTCCTTGACCTTCAGCAGAATTGAAGGTTGCACCTTCGATTGTAGTTCTACTATCTAAAGGTTCAGCTCCAGCTAAACCCTAGCCATTTCTGATCTTGCGTCGCGCACCCCTGCTGCGAACTTACGTACATGTGCCTCCACATCTTCCTCTATTTGGATGGCCAACTTCGGGACCATCTGGTAGGATTCCTCCATAACCTGCACTATCTGTCTGTTCTACACCACTAGTCTGTTGTGTTGTAGGCTCAACTACTCAATTTTGATGCGCTGCTCGCTCATTACCTGTATAGTGCAACTCTCCCTAGCCCGAAGTTCTACAGTGACTCCATCCTGCAAAAGATAGAGCATCTCCCTAGGGAGCACAGCCATTTTTAACCCGACCCCTTTCAAGCTACTGACCATAGGCCTGTTAGCCTCATTCTCTGTCATGAGTGCTCCATCTAGTAGCACTATTATGTTGGTCAATCTGGCGCACAGCATTTCCTTGGTAGCTGAAGTGTTGACTATGAGGCTACTGGACATTGTGCCAACCTATGGAGTGCACACCCGCAACTCCTATATTTATGTCCGAAGAGACCCCAATACTAGCTGGTGTTGTTCCTCAAACTATTGGAAGGCCTCCACTATGACATCCCTCACCATTTCGCCAATATCGTGCAAGTCTCCTTCAGTAAGGGTGATAGGGTCGAAAAATATTTTTGAGGTCGTTGTCTTCTTTTGCAACCCTACTTGCTCTCATGGTCACAGATGCTTAGCTGGGTGGACGTTGTCTGCGGGTCCATGCCACGTTGTTCTGTATCGGTCTCTGGCTCGGGTGAAGGCAACTTCTGTCCTTCGCACTCTTCTTCTGTTGTCTTCTGCTGCTCCTCGGCTAACTTCGCAACATTGCGTGCCGCCTAGGCCTCAACCGTTGCTTCTTCCTTTCTGTGCTTTTCTACTAGCTGCGCCATCCACAGTTTTGTCTCTTCTTTCTTCCGCTGTGTAGCATACTTCTTTTCTTCCACCGTCGAGCCAACTAGAGCATGCCACTCTAGTGGCCAAGACTTAATGACTACGAATATCACATCATCAGTCACCAAATACGGTAACTCATGCCACGTCTTCATAGGGTCCTTCCGCATCGTGATGAAGACATGGTGGAAGTCTTCTTTGAACTTTCTACAAACTGTTGTACATAGTGGGTGATAACTATGGCTTGGATTGATCCCCATCCTAATGTTCATCTCCATGAGCACCCAAAATATCTTGTTCTCCCTTATCCTTTGTGCCTACCTAGTCACCCATAGTGAAGAATACTTCACTTCCTCTAGAAGATCTTGTGTGATTGATGATAATTGGATATCTTCAGGAAACTCCCATGCCACCAGTACTATCGACAACATGAGCCATGTGCAATGAAACATTTTTCCTGACTCCTATGCCTCGCAGTAGTTCGCAAGGAACTCACCACATAGATAGTTTTCCAAGTTGAACTAGACCCCTTATGCGCACTGCACTGCTAGTGAAACCACTAGCACGAGCACCTCATCCACGCGGCACTTCTGCATCACTTTTCCTACCAATATCTGTGTCGTGATATTAACTGTAGGGTTTTTGATGTTAGAGAGGGCATACCCTTGTTTCTTCTTATCCAACTTAAATTTCTTTTTCATGGCCTCTATGATGCCCAAGTCATCACTTTTTCCCTCTGAAATGTTTGATGGGTCCTACCCTACACAAGGTAGCCATGTGATTCGGTGAATCAAATGATCTGTAATGGGGATGGGCTCCTCCAGCCACAAGCACCCATCATGCACCAAGCAGACAGCTACCTAATAGCAAAAATGGTCACTGGGGTATGGTGGTAATGCGGCACCCAGAGCAAGTTTAGCAACCCTACTTTCTCAAAACCTATGAGCCATTTGCATGGGTCCATCTCTATCATTTCAGCTAGCACATCTGTCTTCTGGCGCATTAGCTGTGCGGT
>APFE030216668.1:295373-354292 GCA_000404065.3 Pinus taeda | reverse complement strand
TATGATCAGAAAATAACTTCAAAATATCTAAGACTACATTTCGATAAGCTCTCATGCGAGGATGCTTGGCTTGAAACTCACCTTTAACCTGCTTTATCACCAACTCTGAATCACCATAGACTGCAATATTTTTCGCTTTTAGCTTTCTAAGAATCTTAAGGCCAGCAATTAGAGCTTCATATTCTGCTTCATTATTAGAACAATCAAATGCTAGCTTGTAGGAACACGCTCTCACTTTGCTTGGAACCTTATCTGTAGCGGAAAATGGACTGTGAATCCAAACACCAATTCCAGCTCCATCACTACCTACTGCGCCATCAAAATCCATGGTCCAAAGACCATCTTCATCGTCCTCTAAATGCTGAAATTCCACCGGCTCTGATTTTTCTATTTGCTGCCCATTTTCTTTAGGTGATTGCTCTAGGATAGTTTGCTTTTCTCTTCTTTCTCTTTGCATAACTCCTCTAAAATTCTTAGTGATTTCTGGTATATCTTCCGCCTGAACTAACTCACTATCTAGATCATTAAAACTATCAGCTAGCAACACAAATGACTCTAAATCTGTATGTACATAATTTACAGGATGATTGATTGGCTTCTCTTTGCTGGTTATCATGTATTTCATCTTTTTCTCTCGATATAAATTTCTCATTTGACCAAAGACTGGAATTGTTTCATAAGAGAAATCTAACTGTAGTCTACCTTTCAATTTTTCTCACCAAGATCGTGAAAGGATCATTCCAAATTGCGGAGGAATGTCCGCCACAACCACATCCATCAAGACATTCTTCGATGGAATTTGGTCTAAGCTAACAACCAAATCTTTGATGAGCCTGATACATCTCACACAGCTGGAATCAAATGAATACAAATCATGATATCTCCTTGTAATGTCTAATCCCAGCTTTTCCATGGTCGCCTTTGGCATCAAATTGTGCGAAGCACCCGAATCGAACATAGCATTGTGCAAAACATATTCATGCAATCTCAAACTGATATAAAAGGGAGGAACATCACTGTTAGGGGACTCACCATCTAATGCAGGCCCAAATATCAATTCTGGCTGATCATCTTCAATGTTTACCATGTCAAACATTGGATCAAAATTTAGAATTTTAGAGACTTGGCCACAGTCGCTGCTGTTCTTCACGATTTATGTCAAAGGAATGGATATTTTTAATTTGGAAATTTCATTTTCCAAACTCAATGCTGAAACCTTTTCTACTTCTTTGATTGAAACTTCTTTCTTATCCTTAATTATACTTGCTTGATTTGTTCTTTCTGTTGATGATACTTTGCTAGTTGTAGGATCAATTGTCTCCTTTCCTTTCTTCAGTGGTATGGGTGAATCTGTCTTTGGTGTTGTAGCTTCTTCTCTTTTCTGAATTGGATTGATGGGCACATCTCGGTTTCTCAATGAGTATTGCTTCTGTTGAGTGGACAAGGCATTCAAATATCCTCTTTGGTAATCATCTAAATCTGCATCATTTGCTAAGATAAAATCTTCATCTTGCTGGGCGCCTAAACTTTCTCCATACTCTTCTTCTTCAGTGATGTAAATGGGCAGATCGTCAGGAGTAAAGAAGTGATTTTGGTCCCCTACTACATCGGCATCGTCATATGAATCTTGACTCACAAAATTCTGCAAAAGAGGAGTCTTAATCTGCTGCTGGGCTGCCGGCTCTTGTGCTCTTTGTTCATGTTGCTTAATTCTGAACTGTGGCTGTTGCTGGCCACAATAATTAGGATTACAAATCTGCGTTTCTAATTTATCAAGGTTCATTCTTTTGAACATTTTTTCCATCTCACGAAGCCAAGGCGGTTCTGATGTAGACTCTTCCTTTATAGTCACTCTTTTCTCTGCTTTCAACCGTGCTCTCTTATCATTTAGATTCGCCTCAACATTAACGGCAATCTTTTGCATATCTTCTAAGGTAGGCGGATCTCTGTCTCGTAGTGAATAAGCAATTTCCGGATCAAAATCTTCCGGGAATTTAAGAAGAGCTGACTTTTTAGATGGCCTTAAGTCATCTGGAATTTCATTATACACTACATTAAATCTGATAACATAATCTTGAACGGACTCACTGGGATTACACTTCATGTTGGTATACTCTGAAGTGATTTGCAACGGATCTTTCTTCATCTCCCAGTGATCTAGAAACAAGGTCTGAATTTCCTGTAGTGTATTAATACTCCTTGCCTGTAAAGCTCTGAACCATTTACGAACCTCTCCTCCTAAAGTCTGGGAAAACAATCTCCTTGAAACATTTTCTGCATCAATTTCATGCAGGTCCAAAAAGTCCGTTATTCGGACAATATGCTGCTGAGCTGATATACTTTGTGGTGTGCCATCAAATATAGGAATCTTGCTCTGATAATCAGTAGGCATAGGATCTAAATTGGCTGACAAAGCAAGGGGTGCAAATTTGGCAGCCATGGTTCTTGGTGGATTTACAGTCGGCCTTGGAGATGTTGGTGGAGTAGGTGCAGCTGAGGTGTGAGGTTTATGAGGAGGTGTGTGCGGAGGAGATGCATTTTTAGGGGTGGAAACAGTTGATGAAGGCGAATTGATTGCAAACTTCTGATCAAAAATAATGGATTGCACAGGAATGGTAGGAATGAAAGGCGATTCAGTAGGATGTCTAGAGGTAGATGTTGCAATAGATGATCCAATGGTAGCAGATGCAGTTTCTAGAAAATCAATGATATTTGTGACCTCAATTGTTCTTTGGAGCTATCTTAAAATGAAATTCTCAATAGATTTGTTAGACTTTTCAATTTGAAGGGCGACCGCAAAATCAGGATCCGGAACTATAGAATCAAGAGCATTTTCAGACTTGGTTTTGAACAATGACAGTTCAAACTTCTCATCGAAAGGAAGTTCTTCAAGATATTCGAAAATTGCAGGACATGAATGGGATTTAACCACGGGAGTTGTCGAATTTTCTTGACGGAGGATCTTTCGAATCAAGTTTGGATTGTCGTAGATAGGGGGCAGGTTAGGATCTGGATTAGCTCTTGTATGTCTTTTTGAAGCCAGTGTGCTTTTCAAAAGATCGTAAGAATATAAGTAATTCAGCCTATCGACTTCTAAACTCAATCATCCAAAGGTCTAGAACGAGGAAATTTCTAGGGTGATTTTCAAATCAAGTGTTCACAAGCTAACCGGAGATCGACTGAAGCATCATTTATCTACTTCCGCTTATCCATAGCAAGAGCATTTCGAAAGCTACCTGGCGTGACTTCAGACTCCATCTAAGACTCATGAAACAAACTCATCAGCAAGAAAACCATTGAGATTTCTTCCCCAGTATGGTCGCCACTATGTTAGTGCTGAAATCTACCTTAGGCTGAAATAAGGTAAAACTCAAGGCTACATCAAATCACGCTCAGCCTCATAGCTAGCCCTACGAGGATAGGAGAGGGCTCTCTCCGAGTAAATCTTAGCAAAAGGTAATCAATGAGGTCGAGATGACTAATTTGATAACTAATTTTAGGCTAGGTATGAAGTATAAGGAGTTTGAAATTGATTTTTTGAAGTTTTATTAAATTCAAGGGAAAGGAAATTTTGGGTGTGGGGATGAGGCACCGTTTTTGAAGAGGTCTACGTGGGGCAAAATAGGCGATTGTTTTGATGCATTTAAAGAGAATGAATGGATAGATCAGACTGGTGAGAGGTTAAAGAGAGCAAGAAACTTTCAAGGATTCTCCATAAACACATGTAAACATGGAAAATCAAACAAACTTAAAGGCAGAGCATAGCAAATTTATGGATTCTACCTTAACACTTCATTTGTTCAATTGTAGAAGATAAGAGAAGGAAAGTGATACACATAAACAAATTACAAATACTGAAAGAAACACACCATCAACACATAAAGCCACATGAATCCCAAATAGTGCTGCAAAACCATGGTCTTTCCTTTGCCAAAAATGCAGATAAAATATGTACAATAGAGTGTCAAGCTATTCCCAAGAGTCCAACCCTGAAAATGACTAAGAAAATACATAATATAGGCAAGCCAACACATTCCCTTGCCTCTATGGTTCGCTCTCATCATCCTAGGAGCTGTTTCGACCAACTCTAAAACAAAGCACTACAATCTAGGCAGTGAAAACAACTTGCCTCTATAAGCTAGGAAACCAATTCATTCATTAAATTTTCACCTTTTAGTGAATGAATCTTCTAGAATAAGTAACTAAGTGTCAAAATAACATAATTTTTCATTAATTACATCAAGAGGAGTGAAAAATCACATCATAAGTCAAAACTGGTCAAACTGGCTTCATTTCCTGAGCTGAAGATGAAAATTGTACCAAAAAACCCTGTGCACCGTGCACCTTTCCACCTATTTCTGGGGCACTTCCTGGCATCCAAATTGAGCTCAGGTTGGCGTGTTGGAAAGCCCTGGATGTCTAATTTCCAACCCAAGTGGAATATTCCAATTTGGTGTCCATTTGCCCCTCCAAAAGTGCATTCTCCTGGAAGTACTTCCTGCTGGTGCAAAAGGTGGCAGAAAGGTGATTTTCATGGTGTTTTTGAGCCTTTTGGTCACCCAGAACTTGATGAAATGCTTTGGCAATAGCTAAGCATGTATAAGTCATCACGAAAAATCCAAAACTACAAGCCATTTGTGATTTGGACCTCCCAATCTTATGGGTCGCGTGCGGCGCGCTACGCGTTGAGCCAAAAAACCTGTTTTTAGGACAATTTTCAAAATGACAAAAATTTCTCCAAATTTGCTCAAATTCGGAGTGAAGACCCTCTATCATGTATTGTGCCCCGCCAATGAAGCCTCGGCCAAAATTTCGAGTGGATTGGGCTCTTTCCGCCGTTTTAGTGCCTTGCTCAATCGCCTCTTTAGGATCTTCATTTTTGCTTTGCAAACATCCATGTGAGCCCAATAGTGAGTTTTCATATGACGAAGCATGTCCTTGTCTCTGTTTGCCTTCGCCAACAATTTCTCCAAATGAGTGTTTACCCGGATGAGCATAGATTCTCGATCATTCGATGTCAAATCACCGGGTCTCTTTCGGGCCAATTCTCGATCTTCCCAGATTTTCCGCAGCTCATAAAGTGTATGTTCATCTTCTAGCTATTTTTTGCACTACTCCAAGTAGTTTATCACCCACTTAGCCATCTGCAATTTCTTTTGCAGCGACTCATTCTCGGCCCCTTGCTCTCGGATGATCTCCTTTAGCTCTGAGCTAGGAGAGCTTGCATCAACATCAATGATATCCGTGTCCTGACCTCCTGAAGGACCTTCATCAAACATGGGCCTCTTGCCCCTATCCTGGATCTGTACCTGTGCTGGAGAAGAAGGCGAGACCCCTTCCAGATGATGTGGAGATAATACTCGCTGTGCTGATGAAGTCAACGAGACCACTTCCACCCCAGGTGGGGATAGTACTTGTCGTGCAGATGCAAATAAGGCCCTGTGGCCTTGCCGGTATGTCACATATGGAGGAGCACTTATATGCTCAGTCTCATGAATGTCTAGCTGGTGTGAAGGCACTCCCTCATCATGAACTATCTTGGGAGGCGGCTATAGCGCTGAGAAGTAATCACGGGAGATGAAATCCTCCCAAGTAATGCCCTGCTGTGCCAACTGACACATCAATATGATTTTGATCAATGCATAATGATATATGCTCTTATGCTGATGTGCTGGGCTCTTCCTTTGTACTAAAGGCACCATCCTCTCTATGTTGTGACACATGAAAAACGGAATGTTCATCATACGTACCCTCGTGAAATGCATCAACAAACGGACATGGTACGCATAGAGACGTGAGAATCTGCCCTCGCAACTGAAATATGGAATGATGAGTTTCATCAATGATGAAAACTCATACCTCAGGAATCTGAAAGGAAAAATTGTGCTCAAGTGTCTCATATACCCGGGTTTGATATATGGCTCATAGTAGAATCTGTCTAACAGCTGGCGTTTACTCCATTCCTCCCCTAAATTTGGTATCCCGGTGGCCTAAGCAATAGTCTCTTGTGACGAGGTGAAATCCACTTCGGCAAGGTTTACATTACCATCATGTAAAAGTAGAACAAATAAATAGACTAGTTCCCGATGATGCTGAGTTTGTGAAATCATCTCACATTATTGGAAACATGATTGGCGCCGAAAACAATCCATTGCAAGTGGGAAAGCTTGCAATTGAGCCAAAGAAGTAGGCTCCTCCTTGACATGTTGACCACTTTTGCCACCTTTGTGATACCTCCGTGGCTCATTTGGCACATTTCCCTCTGGTGTAGAATCACTATCATACTCCTGCTCATAGACTGACTCGGTCTCTGACATGTCTTTGAAAAGAAGATAGCTGGAATATATATGCTGATGTATAAACCGTGTGCACAATTGCCTGTAAACTGTTCTTTTGCTCTAAAAATGTTGTGACCAAGGGGACAGAAACACACAAGGGAATATTAGGAAAGGGGAAACTTTAGGGAATTAGGGAATTTGGAAATAAAATCAAGGGACTTAGAGAAGGGAATGGAAATGAAAATCTTGGATTTTAGGGTTTTGGGATGTTAGGTAGGGATAATGTATTTTGTAATAAAGCTGAGGGACTAGGATTTGAGGGATTATAGTGTAGGATTAAGGAGGGAATTAATGGGGGAAGATAAGGGTGAATTTGGGAATGGGAAACAAAGGGAAATGGGGAAATAATGAAAACCTTCGTTACACTCTGTTTTTGAAACCTTACAACAATTTTTTGCATTCAAACCCTACAACAATTTCATTGACAAAGGAGGGCTTTCCACTTGGATTTCTAAGGCAAACATATCATGAATCCATTACATTTATCTTTCAAAATCCAAGCACAAGTGGTGAATGTGATCCTAGCTGCAAATTTGTGCGGAGAGGAGACGAGTTCATGCATTTCTAAGCAAATTTCAGGCTTAAACCCCAGTGCGCCACGCACCTCACCCAACGCGTCGCGCGCCTTTGATGCGCAGTGCGTGTGTATTTTTACACTGTGTTTTTGTGTCTGATGCGCCGCGCGCCCCTGATGCGTCGCACGCCCCTGATGCGCCGCGTGCTCATTCCAATGTGTCGCGCACCAGGAAATTGCTCCAACTTCCTCACAAATTCACAAATTCGCCTTGAAATGATGTTCTTCACTCTTGGCATGTGGAATGAGTTGAAAATGATGTGAAAGGGATACCTATGATATGATCTGGCAAAGGAGACCAAGGCTGCGCTTGGACATTTCAAGAACTGAAATTTTTGAAATTTTTTTACAAAAAATGAGATGACGACTTATCTTCAAAACAGAGTTTTGAAGAGAAGTCCTAATTTATCTATATAATGATGAAAATTATTGAGGTAACCATCTATCGAGGACATCCCTCTGGCGTGCTGGTGTTTTTAGGCTTTGCAAAACAAAATTGACTCAACCCTAGACCTAATGACCAAGAACCATTGTTATGACCTAGGAATTTGTAAACGATCTTTGAAGAGTTGTTTTTATGAATAGACGTGAACCAGCAGTGCCAAGCACGAGGGGAATGAGTAACACAAACCATTCCGTCAGATTTATGGCATGCCTAACGAAATGCAACTAATCTAACACATACAACCACAATGCATATAATGACAAGTTAACTATCATGCATGACTAACTGACGCATGTGAATATGATTGCACCAATCAACTGGTAACTATCATGTGTGTAAAGACAACAACATTAAAAAACAAACTTGCATGCCTAACATATAAACCTGTATGATCATGTGCTTTTACCTCAAGATCTAGTTCTGCAACTTCTCTCTAAAGATATGCATCTTCTACTTCATCTCAGCTAACATATTAGCATCATAGCATACCAATAACATCATGATACAATACTACAACAATGACTATCATAATCTATGTATAACAACACATAGACAATTAACATGCATGCATGACAAAAAAAATAAATTTATTTTCTTCTTGCACTTGTATGTAACTTATCTTTATCTAGAAGAGAAATCTATTTATCATCATTATCAATATAAATTAATAAGAATGATATATGCTTTTTAATTTAATTATTCAAATTAAAAAAAAAAATATATTTATTTATTTATTCTCTCTTATATATATACCCAAAATATAAAAATATATTATCTAATTTAAAGATGCAATTTTTTTATTTTTCTTTTCTAAATTGACATTCATTTTAATCTTAGTAACTTAAACTTTTAACAAATTTAATTTAATTTAACTAGTTTATGGGTGATAACTCATCGGCCTTATTTAAGGAAAACTACCCACCCTTACACGGAATGACCATAATCTTTTAAATAAAATATTATTAACAAATTAATAATTTCATTAATATTAATTAATGTTACACATATGTAATTGGTTAAAACAAAAGATACACATATATATGATTAATAATCTGTTTTCCCTATATTTACACCACATCCACCAATTATAAAAAATAAACTAAAATATATTTTAAAAGCTAATTATCTTTTAAAATTATTAGAATTGTCAATACATTTAATTAACTAACAATCTTTTGAAATAGTTAAAATCAAACACTTATCTTGCACGTGCTAGATGACAAATATTTTTACCTTTGCTCGTTTCTATCAAAAATATTTGGTAAAAAAACAAACCAGCAAAAATATGTTTTTTATACTTGTAAAACTATCAAGAATGTAAAAATTTTAGACTTCAAATACTGCAATCTGCGTTGTTAGTACGTTGTTGCAAAACAACGAACTGTCAAAAATAATATTCCAACTGGGAAACCCATCACAAATTCCTTTCCTAGTTGTCTAGTTAAGAATACCTGCACAGCTTGCAAATGAAAGGGAAGCGTCCTATTTCACCATAAAATATTTACTTAATAGAAAATATTTAGGGGGCTGGGGATGCAAATTCAATGTAAAATAAGACATACGTCCACTTACAAGTAATAATGTTGATGGAGTTGGTATCTGTAATATGCCAATAATGATAATGCGATTAAAGGTAATGACTACCAACATTCAATGGAGAAAAGACGGATCACTTAATAATTTAATTGCACTATGGCTGCAGGGATGCACTGCCACTGTGCATAAATTCTTGCAGCAATAACTTAAGATGTGAATCATGCTCATCGACCATATCACTTTCAAGAAAATCACCAAAAACTCGCACAACATCGTCCCTCCTTTCAGAGCCTTCTTCCTTAAGAACTGCCACAACAATATTTATACCAAATTGCAAGTGAGACGATCCCAGACATTTGAAATCAGCAAGGACGAGTTCCATCATTCGCACAATTTCTGTTACTATATGTGATTTTTGCACCGTCTTCTTGGACTCCGAGAAAAACTCATTCTCTCCTTCTTCAAGTGAGGTGGTTGTGAGAATGGAGTTAATTAACCAGAGCACTGCTTCAAGTGCTACACTAATTATATCAACATTCTTAGCTTCATCATCCTCATTCTTTTTCTTCTTCAACGTTCTTGACCGACTACATTCATCAGTTATGGTTGCATGGTGCAAGTAATGCAAACGGGAGATGCAAAGAATTGCTGAATGAAGTACAAGGCCAACTAAATTTCTACGCTCTAACGCACATGACTATCGAGAAGCCGAAATGGTCGAGCTTAGATCTCCTATGAATTTCCATGTTCAAGTCGTAAAGCATCCGACGATAAATTCTTAAAACCATGCTCCGGATCTTCAACTGATCGCATAGCGTTACAAGGCAAGACAGCGCTGTAAAAATCCCGACCAAAATATCTGGAGGAATATTAGTATCCTTGAAACCAATGAGATCCACGAGCCCGCACACTTCCTTGCACACTTGTTTCAAAGCATCACATGAAGATGCGTAACGATGGCATAAAAAACAAAACCGGTCATCTAATACCGGCAACAACATTTTGTATCCTCCTACTCTTGAACAAAACACAACCCTGTTTCCACGTTGGTATTGGCAATAGAGGCGGAGAAGATTAAATTTCTTCCACAGCACTTTCCAATATTGCTCTTCCGGCACCTCTCCCTTTTCCCTCTCAGCATTTACAAGACATTCATAATCCGAAATCAATCCCTTCACCAGAATTTTCATATCTGCTTCACTCAAGACTTGAGTATAGTCGGAGATGACATCTAGCCTTTGGGTTGGGCTTGAGTTGTTGACCATGTATCGTTGCATTTCTTGCCTCAACTCAGCCTGCGGAATAGCATTGCTAATGTCAAAAGGCTGACGAGTAAATGGATTAACTGCTTCGTGCTTGCCATCCCAAATAGTTTCCAATGTAGTTCGATTGTATAGAACCTGAGTTGGGTCTTTTGTTCGCGGCAATCTAACTGGATCATACGCAAATTCTTGAGTCAACATCTATGTACATTTCAGGAATCTCAGGATCCATTTTCGGGCTTAATGATCGCCAGCCAGGATTTGTCCTTACCTTACAAAATATTTGTTTCTATTTTGTAATATAAGATAGTGTATATATATGCCATGAAATGTGCCTCATATTTTATGATGGGTCGGTTTAGTCCAATTATTTTTTAATGATGGGGTTGTCTTAATGAGTATTCGAAGGTTTAGTCTAATTATTTTATTTTAAAGTCTTCTCAAAAATAAAATCCATCCTTAACTTATGTTTTTAAATTAATTAATGGCTAAAAAATAATATATTCAATTTCTTTTTAAGTTATAATTAAATTAATTAATTGTTAAAAAAAATATATTCAATTTCTTTTAATTATAATTAAATTAATTAATTGTTAAAAATTAATATATTCCCTTTCTTTTTAATTATAATGAATTGAGTGCGGGTTGTGGTTAGTGCATTAGTTATGTTTGATATGCTTAATTTTAGCTAAATTATTGGGAATGTGATTGATTTTGTTTAATCTTTTTATTTACTTATGTGAGGTTAATATGGTTAGAGATGACTCATTATAGTTAATTATGGACGTTTATAGCTCAAATTTGTGACATTGTGACCATAATTGATTATAGTTTACTGTGTAGTTGGCCTACAATTAGAGTTTCATTACCATAGTGTTCAACCCAAATACATTGGATATGGTAGTCCATTCTTTAATCAAATCTCTTAGAATTTTTTTGTGAGTGTGACTTGTTTATATGGAATTTTCTTTAACGTCCAAAACTAGATTCTATAAAATAACCATATTTTTAGAAACTCCTTATACATTTATTTCATTCAAGAGTGTTTCGTACCTTTCTTTTTCTTTAATCATGAATATGGTGGATTTGTATTTGATAATTATGTTTTATGAGTAACCATTATTATATTTTTTCACAAATAAGGGATCTTATGCACCAATTTGGTGTTTATGTTGTTAGAACATTAATCACGTCTGATCATATGACGGTGATAGTTGGCAAGTCATCAATGTCAGTCGACGTGAGTCGGCAAGTGTTGGTGGAAAATAAATGACAGTCGAGCTCAATCTATGTCTAAATCTATGTGTTTGTGAATGTAATGAACAAGTTCATTCAACGAGTCTTCAGTGTGTTTCTGTCATGGTATCAAAGCTTAGGTGAGTTGAGCTGTGGGAGAGGTTTCCTTGCGTGTTGGAGCGTGATCTTGTTGTTGTGAACGTTGAGTAGTTGCGAGCCTGTTGGAGTGGGGTTGAGCTATGTGTTGAAGTGTGGGCATAGCCAGTAAAGAGTGTTGTTTGTTTTTTTGTGTGTGAGTCTTCAACTCTAATTTCGTTTTACTGCGTCAAAGATCTTCTCACATTCGGTAATCGACCTGTCTCACCTTCAACCCAAGCATAGGACAAGTCAGCGCTCTGTAGTGTCAAACAACTGTCTGATTGCAAGCCATCCATATATCCAATTGTTGTTCTGAGCATTTTGGCTACTGATGGAATAGTTGTGGTAGTCGTTGAGGCGTAGTTGAAGTAGTGTGGATTGAATAGTTGTTCTGCGTGTCAAGGCTGAATGTAAAGCCGTAAATCCAAGCCGACGCTGCAGCATTCGGCGCTGGACAATGTTGACTGTGGGGGTTTGTTCCCGGTAGAGGCTGTGAGAGGAAAATTGCACCGCAGTGGACTTTGTCATGTGGAGCAATTTGCAATAGCTGATTGTTGTTCTTGAGTGGCGTAAAGTGACAATTGTTGTGGTTCCGTGAAGCTGGGGCCAGTGGTGTTGTGTGATTGAGTGATGAGTAGGAGTCATTGATGCTTGTGAGCATCTAGAGGGTCGAGATTTGTGAGGGTTGTGAGGTTGGAAGCAGAGTAAGGCTTTCCATCGATGTAATCTCTTCTTTAATTGCAATCGAGGTAGAGGCCCATTCCGTGGGGAGAACCTTTGGTTCTAAAGCAAAAATTTCGGCGTGTTGTGTCAATTTGTTAGTTTCGTGGTATTGTCTATAAATTTGTTTCCCGGAGGCTTTCGAGCAAATATTTGTGGATCAGTGGGAAGATTCGTTCAAAGCCACGGACATGGTGAAAGAAGATAGTGGAAAGTCAATTGTAGTGTGATATGTGCTATTTGTTAAGACTTGAAGTTAGGTTATAGATTGAAGACTAGGTGTGCATGTGAAGACCTAGAGCCTTGTTGTGGATTGGAGGGTGTTGATGTTGAAAGAGTGTGAGCACTACGTGGCAGTGATTCCTTGCTGAAATCGTTGTAGTTGTTGCTTCCACCGCTAGTTGGGCGTGTTCTGTTGGGATACATCATCTGCGTGAGATATTTGCCATGGTAGAAAAGTTAAATTTTAATTTTTTTAAATTGCAAATGTTTTCCACCCCTTGGGTTGAGTGAAAAGGTTGGGTGAATAAGCCTCCAAGAAGTTGTGCTTTCCAGTTGAGCAAGGGCTTAACAAATCGATATCGTTATGTAGAAAGCCTGTTGTGCAGTAGAGTGCTGCAGGTAGGTCCAATCTGCCAAGTTGAATGGTGCAGGTGGGTCTTGTTCAAGGTCTATCCTTGTTTGGCTTAGTGTCAATATTTGTATGCCTTGTTTGGGCCCTGTTTATGAAGTGTTATTGAGTGTGGAGCGCCAAATGAATGCATTGTTCAATTCCCAAAGAGTGTTGTTAGTGAGCACTGTGTGTGACACTGGTTGTGGCAGCCACAATGTGTGGAGAGCCCAGTAGAAGGTCATTGGTCTAATTGGAGTACAATGCGTGGGATAATGTTGGATATTGATCTTTTGGATGATTCATTTTTGGAGAGACCATTTGGAAGTATTTTTGGGCTTAGTAATATTTTTTATTTAGGTAGTATTTTTGAGTCACCAGAATTATTAGATCAACATAACGATTTTATTGATGACCACAAATATCCGAAGCTAGAGTCCATTACACATGAGAGAAAATGATCCAGGTGGCTCTAGACACAACCAAAAGACCCAAAGGACTCAGGAAGGGTCAAAAATCAAAGTGTTTGGATTGTGCTCGAACTAGGTTCATGTTGAATATATCATCGTTGTGATCACGGTTGTGTGAACAGTTCGCCAAACCAAGTCCATATGCGAAAGTTAGGAGCAGTCAATGTTCAAGGTTGACTTGGATGATTGGGCAGGCTTAAGGAGGCAGCAATTTGGATATAATCTGGCCAACGGATTCTAGCCAACCTTGGCAAGATTTTGGGAAAATTTGTGGCCTACTTAAATTGACTCCTTTGGTCAATTTTCCGATTTTTCAAAATGGCCATGCATTTAAATAATAAAAAGAAAAAACAAAAAAGAATATATGTTTGGGGTGGCGAGCCACCAATCTCGCCATGCCCCAATGACCAACATATATATAATTCTAAAAAAACCAAATTTTTATTTAAATTTGGGTCAATAGGCCATGAACCCCACCGACCCTCCAACCTCCCACCATATATATACGTTACATTGTATTAACATGGGGTGGCTAGGCCACCTCCAGTGGACTCAATCCACACCCCAAACCACCCACTATACATTCACGTTAAGTGTGGAGCTGGCAGGGATTGAACCCGCCCAGCCCACGTGGGCTAGCCCCCACCGAGCAGCCCCATGTGGCTCCATGCCAAAACAAAACCCCAACCAACCGCATTAATAGTACCAAACTCTACCCACATTTATTCAAACAAACATGACTCCAAAGCAACCACTCCAAAATCATTTAACCGCACACCATTTTAATACACAACGATTATAATAAAACATGTAACCACATGCCATTTAAAAGTTTTGTGTATTTTTTAGAGAGGTAGGATTCAATCCCCTGACCTCTCCACCTCCATTATTCCACCTAACCAATACACCAGCGACATTCTTTAGAATATCTGCTCACGTTTTCATATATAACCCTTTGTTTCATTTTGCACGGGAGGCAGATTTGAGAATGGAGAGCGGAACCACATTATGTGGAGCGGAACGGAGGCCAAGGTGCGATACAGAATGCAGCGACATACACCATCTTGACACCGGGGCCTGGAGAAGTAGTCCCTCATAGATGAACTCTGTTATCAATGTCTTGTGTTTTACGTTGCTAATTTTTGTCATATTCCTTCTTCTTTACAGCATGCATTTATGCTCCTTTATGTTATTTGAAATGAAATTCTAATCATCTCACGAAAGCAAAAGTTCTTGTTTAAATTGAGGAGTTGAGTCAACTCAGATCAAGTTTGGTATCAAAGTGGTCTTTGCATGGATGTGAATTGCAAGCGTTAACAATGGAACATGCAATGACAAAGGATGAAAAAGCGATGTACGAGACCATGCTCAAAGTTTCCCAAAGGGTGGAAATAATGTATGAATCTCTACAGAAAGAGATAGAGGAAAAGGAATGATTGCAACTTCAGTTGTGAGCCACAGAAGAGGCCCTGGAAGAACTGAAGCATAATAAACATAATCTTCAAACAGAGAACATTGAATTAAAGATGTTTCTACATGAAGAGAAAGAGGAAAAACAAAATTTACTACAACAATTGCAAGCTAAGGACGAGGCCTTGAAAAAACTACAGCGTGACCCATGTGAGGTAAAAAGTAATTCTCCATCTTCATGTATGTTTCCGGATGATGATTTCGCTATTTTTGAAAATCATACCACAAGAATTGGCTCTAGACTGTTGAATAAAATGGGTTATGAAGGAAAAGGCTTGGGCATTAATGGCCAAGGCATTCTCAACCCCATCAAAGTAGAGGAACTACCCCATCAGGCAGGACTTCGGTATGTCGGAAAGGAATTTGGGGAATGTGCCACGATAGCTAATGAACCAGAAACAAAAGATGATGAGAAGCCATCATCAGTTCTTTCCAAATCGATAGAGGAGGTAAAAGATGTTGATTTCCTTTCAGTTTCGTCTTCACATAGTATGATTTTTGTTGGAGATGTGGAGATACCAATTACAGGGACAAACATGAGGCTCCTTACCAGGATGAGGTACAAGGAGGAAAAAGAACTTGGTGTTAATAACCAAGGCATAACTCAACCATTGGAAGTTGTGAAGAGACCTCAATTTGTAGGCTTGGGATACACCAAAGGAGAATGCTCGAAGGTGTTAGATTCTTCCAAGAACTCGTTGAAATCATCGAGGAAAGCGAATGATGTTAGCACATCCCCATCATCCCATGGTAGTGCCCATTGTAGGGAAAGAGTTGATGCAAGCTCTCATCACCATACTTACACTAGAGAGGACAAGGAAAGGTATAACCAATTGTGATATTCGAATGTTCATTTCGATTATAATCATGTTGTTAATGATGAACCTAAAACATGACATCAAAAAATGTGTACCTTTTGTGGATAACATAACCATACATTTTCTAAGTGTTGGAAAATAATAGCAACACACAAAAGGAGGAGGCATGAAAGACCCTCTCAACAGTAGGTAAACAAACATGTTAAGAAGATTTGGAGGAAGAAGGCGTATTGTAGTCATTACAATAGAGGTGGCCATTAGAAAGCCACTTGTTGGAGGCTCCATCCAGAGCAACGTCTTAGAGACAAAGTGTCGGTGAATGAACCAAGTGAAGCAGTTATTCAACAAGAAAAGCCACCATAGGGGGATGACCCATTCACCTTGATAAGTAAAAAATGGTTTCTAAAAATGTTAGCTTGTCATGTTCATGCTTTTACAAATCATTTGTTGCATTTTAAAATGTAAAATGTGATGATGTGTTTTCCATCACTTGTTAACAAACAATGATGTTTGGTCTTATTTTGAGTTGCATGATACACTTTGAAAGTGATGTTGTGTTTCCATCACTTGTCAAAGGAACCATAGTGTTTGGACTTATTTTTGTAAATCATGTGTTGTAGTGATGATGTGTTTTCCTTCACTTGTTGAAGCAACAATGATATGTTGGCCTTGTTTTTGTAGTTGGGATATTGTTTCCATTTTGATGTGACTTGACCACTGAGTATGTGTTATAAACTTGTGGCAAGTATGCAATGCTTGTGTCATCAGTTGGTTATGTAAGTCAAGCATGTAATTTGCAAAACAAGGTACTACAAGTTTGTAGAGGTTGCAGGTGTCGGCTCATCGCTTAAGGCTCCAAAGAACAAAGGTGAAGTAGATAGAAGCAAGACCTTTTCATGACACTTGTGATGCAGGCAAGGTACAGAGAAGTTGCAGATTATTTTCATGCTTTTGGACGACCAAAAGCTCCTCAGTGGGGACGATTGATGCAGGTGGCCCCAGACACAGGTAGAAGTCCCAGAGGACTCAGGAAGGGTCAACATTCAAAGTGTTTGGATTTTGCTCGAACTAGGTTCATGTTGAAGATCTCGTCATTGTGATCACGGTGGTCCGAACGGTTCATCAAACCAAGTCTGTATACGAAAGTTAGGAGCAGTCAATGTTTAGGGTCGACTTGGATGATTGGGCATGCTTAAGGAGGCAGCAATTTGCATAAAATCCAGCCATCAGATTCTAGCCAACCTGGGCCAGATTCTTGGTGAATTTGTGGCCTACTTAAATTGACTCCTTCAGCCAATTTTCCGAATTTTCAAAATGACCATGCATTTAAATAAAAAAACAAGAAAATATATATATTTGGGGTGGCAGGCCACCAACCTTGCCACCCCCCAATGACTAACATATATATAATTGTAAAAAACCCAATTTTTTATTTAAATTTGGGTCGACGGGCCATGACCCCCACTAATCCTCCAACCTCCCGCTATATATATACATTACATTGTATTAACATGGGGTGGGTGAGCCACCTCCGGTGGACTTGGCCCACACCCCAAACCACACACTATACATTTGCATTAAGTGCGGAGTTGGCAGGGATTGAACGCGCTCGACCCACGTGGGCTGGCCCCCGCCAGGCAGCCCCATGTGGCTCCATGCTAAAACAAAACCCCAACCAAACACATTAATACTACCAAACTCTGCCCACATTTATTGAAACAAATGCAGCTCCAAAACAAACGATCCAAAATCATTTAACCGCACACCATTTTAATACACCAGAGTTATAATAAAACATGTAACTGCATGTCGTTTAAAAGTTGTGTGTATTTTTGGTAGAGACAAGATTCAATGGCCCGACCTCTCCGCCTCCATTATTCTGCTTAACCAATACACCAATGACATTCTTTGGAAATTCCGCTCATGTTTTCATATATAACCCTTTGTTTCATTTTTCACGGGAGATGGATTTGAGAACGGAGGAACGAAACCATGTTATGCAGAGCAGAACGGAGGCCAAAGTACGGCATAGAAAACGAGACAGAGTTTTTAATTAATTTCCATGATCCTGGAAAAACAAAGGCAGAATAATGATTGAGCCAAATTTTCAGGAGGAAAAAATATTTCTAGTGTCGAAATTGGAAAAACTTTATGTTGATCCTACACCTCTCAGCGACACGAACCTGATGGTGTAGTCAGAATTTTGATTTGAGCAGTATATTTTTAGATGCCCCGGAGGAGGGAATATTTGAGGATCTAGGGGGAATCTAAAATATTCATGTAGCCCCAGATTTCCGCTTTCTCAAAATTCAGAAATTAGACAGTTGATTTTACCATATTCGACACCACAAATTTGATGGTGCATTCATATTTTCCATTTGATCATTGTGTTGTTCGGCCACTTTTCAAAGAGTAGTGTAGGTATCAACATTCAGCATGTGAGCAGTCATTCCATGAGATTCGACGTCGTGAGATTGATGGTATGACCAACTTCACCAGCTTGACATCCTTTTCTTCAGATGGCCCTAGGATGTGAGGTATATGCAATGTGTTTATGTAATTATTTTTCTATGAGATGCATTGTGTTGCATAGATCCTTGTTCGTGGTTTGAAGTGGGATCTTTTTTTATTACTTGTTTCATGATTCCTACTTGATGTTGTGCATAATCATATGTGAGATGTACTTGTTGTCATGATTCATCATATTTTCCTTGAGAACCCTTTGTCATCATGTTGACGGGATACTCATGTGTTGCCATGTATTTTTGCATTGAGATCCCTTTGGTGCCATGTTGGCGAGATGCTCAGTATCATCATGCATGAGTTTATGTCATACTGATAGGAGTCCTTTTGAATGAAAGTTCTTGAAGCAAAACATCTCATGGAGCCACTCATACATGTGGGAATTTTCCTTATATGCTAGCAAAATCACAACCTATGTACATAATCACTATTGACAACACTTAATGCAGTGACCTACACGAACTTGACATCAGCACCTGGAGACATAGTCCCTCTTGGACGAACTCCGTTATCAACATCTTGTGTTTTAGGTTGCTAATTATTTTCATATTCCTTCCTCTTTACAGCATATATTTATGCTCCTTTATGTTATTTTAAATGCAACTCTAATCACATCACGAAAACAAAAGATATTGGTTAAATCTAGGAGTTGAGTGAACTCGGATCAGAAAAACTTGCTTGTCCCTGAACCCAATTTCTAGAAATTTGATTGGATCCACCTCTAAGATAACTGTGATAGTGGAGGATACTACCATGGATGTTGTTCACAGGCCGCTCATGTTCAAAGATGAATGCATTTTGGTTGCTCCTCGTATAAAGTGGGAAGAGCATGAATTAGATTACCTTGTTCGGGATCTTGCCTTGCATCCCAATCCGGAAGAGGTTGCTGATGTTAAGTACGTAAGAGAGGAGCAGATAAAGTTCATAAGGAAAGCTAGAAAGGTGAAAGTGAAGATGAAATTGCACCAACAAATGAACAAGAAAGGATGCTTTAACAAGAAGGCAAAATGAAATATATCGTTGTAAGCCTAGCTGAGATGTAGACTAGCAAGAAGGTTAAAGTTTAGGTCATCGTGATTAAGGGGAGGTGTTATAACATTAATCATGCCTGATAATATGATGACGATAGTCGATGAGTCATCAATGTCATTCGGCTGGAATCAGCTACTGTTGGTGAAAAATAAATGATAGTCGAGCTCAATCTATGTATAAATCTATGTGTTTTTGAATGTAATGAACAAGCTCATTCGTTGAGTCTTCAGTGTGCTTTTGTTATCTATTGCTCATATTATTTTATTATTTTTGTTGTTGTTTATGATGTAATTTTCATGATTGGATGGTTAGTTGATTGATAATGTACTTGTTTGAGAGTGATATTACTAGTTTCAAATGTCGTAATTGAACTGCTTGCTTTTGAACACTTTGTTATTGATTTTTTTTCTATATTTTCTTCCTCATTTCTTTCTATCCACTCTTCCTCATGTCTTTTTGTGTCCTCACAATTTAGTCATCACTTTGAGATAAGACATTTGAATACTTAGAGGTGGGTGCAAGCTAATGAAAAAAAACATCCAGTAACTTGGAGGAATGCTTAGAGATACATACACAATAAATTTGAAGATGGTGTAGGAATATGAAATGTAGATAAATGAATTAACTTTCGAAATATATATTTTTTATTAATAGACATTATGTCTAACTATGTGAAGTTTTAGCTTTACTAACATTATTATGCTATTTTCATTCAAAGTGAAATTAATATGATTTCATTAGTGCAACTTTTAAGTACATAAATAATGGAATATTTATAGAAAAATTGGTAGAGTTGTGGAAAACAAAGTGATTTTGTGCATATCTGTTTTTTGAAACAAAATGATCTTAATTTGATATATTTTGAAATATTAATTTTTGTTGTCCTTGAAAACATAAGGCCTTCCGTTAATGCACCCTAAAAGAGCCTTAAAATGACCAAGAAATCCTTTTTATTTTTACATTGTAGGTCTTATTGTTCACTAGTGAACCATATAATATTTATCTCTAGATGGCTACTTTGAAAAGAAGTTATAATGGAAATATAAAGGGGTGTATTTAAATATTTCAATATATGTCAAGGGAAAAATGTATTAAAAAAAGTAAACACTATTAATATTTTTTAAAAGTATAAAATTAGGATGTACATAGATGAATCGATATATGTATTTAGTTTCATCGACAATTGATTTGTTTAGTATATAAAAAAAATGTGAAAGATAGAGATATAAATACATTTTTAACAAAATTATATTTTCATGTGTTTACAACCCAAACACAATGTTTGTGATTGCGAACCTATATGTGAAGTAGCCAATTCATCATGCACATAAGCTCCCCCACAAAAGGCATTTAAATTCAAAAAACAATGTGCATGGTCTTAACATTAAAATAGAATGCATGATCCAAAGTAATAAAAATGTGTGTGCATTGCCCATGGGGGTAGTTCAATTGGAAATGACTTTGTTATGAAGTAATATGTGAACCATGAGATTCAAAGTTTAGTAGAAAAAGGGTTCGAGGGTGCACATTAGAATTAAAGTATGGGACACCGAGGCCCTTCGAACAGGGGGTGAAACCTTTCCTTTACAGTGCGGGTGAAACAATGTGATCAATGATCGAGAATAAATAAATGATCGAGGTAGAGTGCAGGTCCATTAGAAGAGGTGTTCTAAGGAAGTATATAATGTATAAGGGATGAGACTTTGTCAATTTTACCTTATGAAGGTCCATCGCATAACAAAGGTCAGGGATGTCATCTAACAAAAGGTAGGGTCATTTGTTGAAACAAATTATTCTCGTTCACCAGATATTCTGCCCTAGGAGGTATGAGGGAAATTTCGAGTAGATGTGCTCATGGAAAGAAGTTGATTCAATAAGGAATATTCCTAGTGGGAGATTATATATTTGTAAAGATATTATGAGGATTGGTTTAAATGTTTTATGTTAACTTTGTGATGCAACCATACGACTGTTACACCCTCACAGCTTCTCGGGACTATTTCACCCTTATAAAATCTTTAAAGCTCCATGCCCACATATACATGTCGGAAGTGTAGTTTGGTGCTTTTCCTTTAAAAACGGGACCACTTAAGCTATCAGAACCCATTACATTATCGTAAGTGTTTTATTCCACCTTTTGCCTGAAAACCCCAATCAACACTTTTTATCACAACACATAGAAACGTAGGAAATACACAGGAAACCCTGCTCCACACATATATCTGGATCTCAAATAGTTATAAACCAACTTCTATATATCGGCAGATCCATCCTTTTGGTCCATGACCTTCCAGCTGTCATTCCATATCTTCGATCTTCGATCGAGTGATCTCTGTCGTCCGATTATTCTCCGATATAATGGTCAACATTGATTTCGAACATTTAAACTAATGCCAGTTCTCCATCGTCGTTTTGCACGTAGTAGATCTGACGGCCCACATCTATTTCAGGCAGACAATTAATACGAGGATTAACTACCTGAAAAGCGATTTCCCTATTCACCCTCATTACTACGTGTTGAAGGGTGAATGGGATCGGGTGACCACCACTCAATACTGCTTATAGTCCTTTTGCCACCCAAAATACCATGCATTATTTCAAAAATACCTTTGTGATCCAATGGTCGCGATCGATCACGATCCAATGGCCACGATTGAATCAGCCAATCGCAAGTCATGATGGCCACTGTTTAGAGTCCTTCTACTTCAAAGCACCCATTTGATATCATTCTAATAGACCCAATAAAGTATAGAACTTCATCTATAAATGGTTCAAGTCCGTATTCCAAATCCAACTATGTTTTGCACTCATTCTTAGTGTAAATTGGGTTTTTCGCTTTCGGGACCAAAACTAAGTAAATGGACTTCGCCGACTCAGCATCAAAAATGATATTTAAAATAAAGCCACGACTTCTATCAATCATACGATTTAGGTGTTAAACATAACAAAATAAAGGGATAATCACCTGGCCTGAATACAAATAATTTGAAAGCATACAAGGGTTTCCGCAGGCCCAATAATCAATCATAAACAAAACAATATCATTCATTCAACATAAAACGATTACAGAGTCTCGCCTTAGCCGATTACATAAATTAAAATATCTCTATTTCAATTACAATCCACACACTATTCTGCTCTCCTAAATCCTTCCTCTTTCGCCTAATTCTTCAATTAGTGGCCTATGTTCCTAATCTACCCGTAGGCTTACAATTCCCTCATGAATCCTCTCTCTTGGTCTCTCCGTCTGTTTTAGAAAAGAAGGAAAAAACATATATGTTCTACCTAACCATCTCCTTCCAAAAATGAAGGAATTCACTATATTTTTAAAATCACATCCTACTCTAACTAATCAGTGTAGCTAATTGGCTTGATCTCCATGCAAGGAGGATCACTTGCCACTTTATTCCCAATTCTATTCAGAATTATGCAACAATTAACCACTTACATAATTTGAAATTATTAAAATTTAAATAACCAATTATTCCTCCAAACTTTCATTAGCCACAACATGTGACCACACCATCAAATTGCTGGCTAGGCCTAGATGCTCCTGCATCACTTTGGTTATAATAATTTGTGTTTGTAGGGAGCAGACAAAAGGAATGTAGAAACCATATAACAAGTAACGATGTGAAAGAGAAAGAGGGAGCAAGAAAAGCTCTCAGAAGAAGGAAATTGTTGAAAAATACCAACAACAGATGAAATTGCTGAGAATGGGACAACATTAGTTCTAAAAACGGGAGTGAAGAAGTGAGAAATTAAGAATGTAAAGGCCAAAAAATTTGGAAGTTGAGGAGAAAGAGTGCTCGAGAAGAGGTTCTAATAAAGTGAACTAGAAGAAGAGAGTCTATTATGAGGGTGACTTGGTATTGGTGGCAAGTGACAAATGTGTTATGGAAATGGAGAGGGATTTTGGAAGCTCACAATTGGACGAGGGTCCATAGAAGAAGGAAGTGAGAATGATCATTGATAGTCATAGTACGGTTTCAAAGAGAAGTCACAATCAGGTGGAAGAGAATTTCAAAATAGTTGACATGAGGCAGATAATTTATGAGGATTTGGAGGGGGGAATTGGTTGAGTTAAGAGTAGAAGCTAGTAATAGAAAGAGGTTTCTACGAGAACATGGATATGGATGGATAACAAAGAAGAAGAAGGTAAAATGTCATTCATTACAATTGAAACTCAAGAAAAGGTTAATTTCTAGGTTGACAAAATAGCTCTTTGTGTTTAAGATGGAAGTTCACTACTGTGAATTAGGGTAGAGAACAATCCTTGGAGAGAATTATAACAATGAATATGTTAAGAGGATACCTTTTAAGAGCATCACATATTGTTTGGAATATCAACATAGGGTGCTAGAACCATATGTTGAGGCTAAAGGTCCTAATAATTTTAAGTTTGATAATTAGTGTGTGGATGTAGGATTTGTCGCAGATGATGGAAAGAACATTAATGTTGTTCAAGGTAGGGCATAAGAACAATGTTTTAGTGTGATTATTTTGTAGGATGAAGAACAATTACAAAGCATTGTCATAAATTTTGCAACAAAAGAATATTTTAATTTTCTTGGAAGAGGAAAGAAGGTAGATTTTTTTTGTAAAGGAAATCAAGTTGTAGACCATATACAATGAACACATGCATCTATGGAAGAAAAAAATGAGATTGAAAGTTTTTTCTTTCAAGATTAGATTCATAATTAGAGAAGTTTTTGGTTTTTGAAGAGATGCCTAAGGTTGATAAATTTGTGCATACAGACCTTCATGTGCTGAAACTGAGGAGGAAGTTATTATAGTGAAAGAAGTAGATGACGATTTGATGAATGGATTAAAGATTCCAATTCTGCATGAGGAAAGGGTGGTGTAAGCATCTAAAAAGGTTGTGAAGTCTCATGTTTTTAAAACTAATGAGTGGTTTGTGTTTACAGGTAGCAAGGAATGTAAGGATAAACAAAATCATACTTTTTTCATCTTAGTAGAGGAGGCAACATTGTATCCTTTAATCAATAAAATGGAAATATATGAAAATTAAACGAGTGAAAGTATTGGACCCTCCAGAGAAGACTAAGATGTGAAGGGAACAATGAGATAGGTTATAGATACTAATATGATTTAGAATATTAGTCTGTAGTGATAAGATCTTTGTCAAATTATAAACAAAATCCTTTCATTGTGCTTAAGGATTCATCAAATTTTGCAAGTGAAATGGAGATTTTTTATGTTAATTTTATGAGCAATTTAACGCAAATGAGAAACTAAACAAGAACATAAACATGTACAGAACATCATCAAAAAAAAATCACAACAAGAACATGATAAAGGAGTACACCCCTCCTGGGCTACGTATCCTTGGTCCAACTCCCAATGGCTTGGGCCTCTCTATTATGCTCAAAAGTGTAAAAATATATGTTTATAATGCTCGAATGCTTCTGAAACCTACTCCAATCAATCCAAAATGTCCAAAAACGGCTATCTAGCCTCTTTTTTCATCCAATTTGGTGAGAAACTGAAGAAGTTATGACTTACCCTTGTTTTCCCATTATTCACTCCAAAAATCGCCCCATTTCCAGCATAATCCTAAAAATTAGCCCCAAAAATGTGCCAGCTAGGCAAAAATTTCACCGTGCTACGGGCCATAATCTATCGATCAACTGTTCATCGCAAATTGCAATCAACAAGAACCGATGGGCTTAAGGTCTTATGAACAAGGCAGGCAATGTGCGATTGCGATGTGGCAAACCTGACAGGAGTATTAACTGGAACCTAAAGTCACATCGAATCAAGGACCCTTTCGCATTTTGCAATCGGTAGAGAACCTAATGCAAGTCCTTTTCTTCCTATGAGTTGCTATTGTGATCTTCGATTACGTTTATCGCATCGCAACCCGGGTATGTTGAGGGAAAATTTATCACATTGCTTATGTTGGGCCAATTCATTGCATCGTAACTTCAGGGCTGATATTTTATCACCTTCCGCTTGTCTTTTACAAAGTTCGATTGCGATTTATTGCATCATAACCCTTCCTTGCATTGGGGCTAATTCTTTAACATGATCTGTCTGCGACTTGCTATATGTGATATGACAGTGCCAATGGTGGCATGCCACTTGGTGGCTCCTCATTAGCTAAAGGGCCTTTCCACATCATCTAATCCTGCCATGTGTCCATGTCAAACCTGAACTTTGACTTGCTCTAACTTCTACATATGAGCTCAGATTTGAGTGTCATTCACACAATTGGATTTCGAATGACAAGCTCTTTGATATGAAGTTAGGTTTATCAAGATTTTGACACTTTGATTTTTGTGCCTAATTTTGAGCACCTGATCACTCCTACCTAGTGGAAGTCTTTTGGACTTCAAAAGATCACTTTCAATTGACTAGCAAGTGAGGATATAGTTCCCTCACCTTTCCAATCTCAATCCATTGATCAGTGAATTGGAACTTGTGATCTCCACGATTCTTTCCATGTCTTTCTATGTACTTGCCTTTAACCTTTTCATGTTGTTCTTCCACTATTTGATGTACCATTTGGAGTCGTTCATTGAACTCTTTGGCCTTGTCCATGTTACTATCAGTAGGGACATCCTTCTTACCAAGATGATACAATACATGATGATGCAAATGGTAAGCAAATTCCTCAATTTGATTCCTTTGACTCAAGCTTGAATATACATCTTGAAAGTATGTATTTTTCTAAACATAACTTTTATGCAAAACAAAATGATGGTTAAGGAAAATAGTTATACAAACTATAGGTCTCTAAAGTATATCAACAAAATTGTTGCTTATACCTATCTTATACCTTCTGACCAAGTGGAATAGAAGAAAGCCCATCCAATGGAAGTGCCTTTGCCGCTGAAACTTAAACACTTTATCATTGAAATTTTTTGAATGAAGAGAAATGAGATTACCATATTGCAAATAGACTGCACCACAACATGGTCACTTTCAACAACCTCGAACTTAAATGATTGTCTCAAGTCTAAAAGTGTAAGTACTGGAACTGTACTAATCTTTTATTTTAAAACATCAAATGTCTCTCGTTGTTTGCCTCCTCACTGGAAGACCTTTTACAGAACTGCCAACGAATGTAAATGAACTACAATATAAGAAAAATGAACAATTATTCTCCTCCAAAATTGGTATGTTCCCAAAAAACGTCTTATCCAAATGACTATCTTGAGTCTACCTGCTCAAATTGTGAGAAGAGAAATGGCATCTGCGGCTTCAAGGGGATGTATGATTCTTTCACCTGTGTCTACAGGAATGGAATTAATACCACCACAAACTATTATGACATCAATATTTAAGAGGTCTAACTTTAGCTCACCTTCTCCATGTCCCACACAGACTTCCAAAAATCCTTTGGAAACCTGAACACGCTTGGAAGAACCAATTACACAGCTCAACTACATCAAAGAAGTTGCATCCAACATATACTTTGACATCTTCAGAAACAATGTTCATGACATACAACATCAAGTATTATTTTCTCATACATGACATGTTCATAATGAAATTATCTAAAAATGAGAATTTCATCCAAATAGACTATCCTGTCTAGAAATGGCTTCAACACATCTTTCTTCATATGTGTAAAAGTATAGGAGCATGGAAAATTACTAAAAGCATAACAAGCCATTCAAACAAACCTTGTTTGGTTTCGAATTTCATCTTCCCTATTTGATGAAAACCACTTCTTCAATCCCATTCAAGGAAATGCTTACCATTCTTCTCAGCTGTCAAAACAAGAGGTGCACCACACGGTAAAGGAGTAGGCCGAATGATCCTTTTATTTAACAATCCCTAGATTTGTGTCTTAATTTCCACTCTTTCCATCACTAACATCATGTAAATTCTAATGTTAGGAAGAAGACACTTTTGTTGCAATTGTAACTCAAGTTGGATTCCCCTCTTGGGAAGTAATCCCATTGGTTCCCGAAAAATTTCATCATATTGGTTAGCAACATCAACCAAATGAGTTTTCAAATTCGAATTACAACCAACAAATGCTTCATAATAAATATCATTCTTAGGCTTGATCATGAGAAGCACAAGATTCTTGCTCAAATTCACCAATCTTTTCATCTGCCTTGCATTAACAATCGAAAGATTTGTTTTTTTTCTATGAGATCTCACAATATATTCTACTCCATTTTTGAATAAATTATATTTGTTTTCATATCTATGGAAGATAACTTTTCTATTATAAATGTATAGACTTCCCAAAACAATGCCACAAATATCTACTACTAGTCATAAGACCTATTTACTCCAAGATTGTTATCAAATCTATTCAAACAGAGATGGCAGATAAAAATACAGTTGAAAGACAAGCAGAGAAAACATGGAATTAAAAGGATTTACTATTGAAACAAACAGTAAAAACATAAACTACACATTGAAGATAAAAGGACACAGTAAAGAATAGTCAAAGTGTATGAGGGTTAAAGAGTATCAAATTGAAGACCAAGTCAAGTAAATCAACTAGCATGAAGATAAACAATAGGGAAGACAGTTAGAAAATAGAGCATACAAATTCATGACCATGTGAAGACAGATGAAAAATAGAGCGGTAAAAGTAAAAAGTAAACAGTAAACAGTAAAAGTACACATGAAGAAATTAAGGGTTGAGCAAAGATGAAAACACTTTCACCAGCTACAATGAAGTTTATCCAAAGTAAAAGTGAAAAAAAGGTCAAAAGAAGTTTAACGTTAAAAGATGAAATTAGAGCAAAAATGGTACATTCTTCAGAAATTTCCTATTTAAGTCATAGTTTTACAAAAACTATTGTGGCTAATCCAAGATGTATTTCGAGACATTGGAAGAGGTTTTTGTTCCTAATAGGTCAAGCTACAAAACAATATCTCACTTTTTACACAGGTATTACCAAGAAGGAGATAGGTGCATGTCTTCACAGCCTATTTTTCAGTTTGTGCAAAGTCCTGTTTTATCCCAAAAACATTCTTATCTATAATAACCTCTCTCACGACTCAAAAAACATTCTTATCTAGGTTTATCTCAAAAACATTCTTATCTACAATAACCTCTTTCACTTTTTACATGTCTATCATGGATTGAGATATAAAAGCATATCATTGGACCCTAAGTTTGCAGAATTTCTAGGGCAAAATGCACAAAGGAAGGATGCAGTTAGTGACTGGAATGCCTCATCATCAACTAAGAGTTTCTATCAAATTCAACTTTCTCTTGTTGGTCACCATAAATCCATAGAAATAGTGCCAAATAGATTCATTAGTTTTGAATGTCCTTTATTAAAGTTCTATTAATGTAAACAGTTGGAGATATTTGTGAAACTAATCTTGATATTTTTTCAAGATATTTCAGTTTACATTTAGTATAAATACTTCTTCACTTGAAGTATTATTTTGAGTGGATTCATATACATTGCTGTAATACTGGTTTTTTGGAATAAAGTGCTGATTGGATCAAATTTTCGCATGGCTTGCTGGACAAAGAATTAATGCAAGGGACTTTTGACAGATTTCTTGAATCAAACGCTCGATCAATAAGTCCTATATACCTTATGTTTTAAAGTTTTCCTTGTTTATTATATCATCTCTATTTCACATCCGAATGATAAACAAAAAAGAGTAATTCAGAATATGCTTTATTGCACTCTATCTTCAAAAGTTATCATTTTCTATGTTTTCTTCTGAATTAGAATAAACAGTGAAATCTTAATTGCTCTTGTTTTCTAATTCTGCCACTTTGATTATGTGTTAAAGAATACTTAATTCCTCTTTATTAGTAATCATCGACGTTCCATCTTGAAATAGGTTGGAGGATTCTTAATTGTCCTTCACCCATTTTTGAAACCCATTTCATCTATTCCAAATATTTATCTGTTCCCTGTTTGACCATCTTTCCCTATGAAACCATCATATGTTAAGAAACCTAGTCCAGTTAAGCCATCTTCCTTGATTCCATTAGCCCAGTGGCCTAAACTACTCACTCTTACGCCTTTTCTATGAATCTCACCACCCAAACTCAAACAAAATTCCTAAACTTCATAGCTAGCCTAATATGTTCCAAAACAAAGCTAAATCATAAAGAGAGAGCCCTATCTAGATACAAATTGGGTAGAATCTGTGTCTAAAATATTGGTTTGTGGTTACCTCGGCCTCCTTTCCCCTTCTTATAGCTTCTGGGAAAAGCTGAGTGATAACACAACCAAGGCTTCTAAGAATAACTAGTAACTAAACCTAAGGTGTTCCAAGGATTCTAGAGCATCTGTCCAACCAAGGCTCTAGGAACTAATAACCGAACCAATACCCATAAGTAACATGAACACCAATTGGAAAACAAATGAGAAAACCCAAAACACCATGGCTATCCAGGAAATGGAAAGGCTAGAAAATGGAATGGCTATCTAGATATTTATATTTTAATAAATTAAATAATTTAAATTGTGCACTACTAAATAATATCTGACATTTATGGAATTATAAAAAAAAAAAATATTTTCTTCTTACACTTATATGCAAATTTTATTTTAATAATTTAAACTTTTAACGAACCAGATTTAAATGCAATAAATCAAAATAAATATAAATTCATTTATATATAATAATTTTGCTTTAAAATTTAATTTTAAAACATTATATATAAATAAATATAGTTCTACTTTTACAATAGTGGGAAAAATATCATAACTTAGTTGTCAAACTAGTGAGGAGTTCATCAATCTGACTTGTCTAACTAGGTTATGTGTGATAACTCATCACCATTATTCAAGGAAAATGAAGCCACTTTCACATGGAATGTTCATCATCTTCTAAATAAAACATGATTAACTGTTAAACACACATGGGGAGCGAGAAAGATAGGAAAGATAAATCATTCAATACTCTTTTTATTAACAATTGATATACATTTATAGTACATTATGTGACCGTTGGGATTCACATCCCAAGGTCTCTTGGACTACTTAGTCTATTCAGCTTCCACACTAACCCATTTAGGATTAGGTGTCCAACATTCCCCCCCTTAATCCGAAGGGTTATGTATGAGTCCAAGAAGAGAGCTGTAATACAAAATGCACAAAAATGCATAGCAGCACTAGGCTGAATGTGCTCTATGAAATGTTGGTATAAAGGGCGGTGGTTTAAGGATGACCACCAACATTGGAACGCTTAGTGTAGTTCCCGGAACTCTTCCAAAACTGGCAAGAAACTGAAGTCTTCTGCTAGAGGAAGTGCTCCTATTGTTTTGAAGAGGGAAACCTTCAACACATAAAGGGAGGTCTCACCCCACATAAAAGGGAGAACTTCAACCTGAAAAGGGAAGTCTCATCCTGTGATGGTTTAAGGATGACCAACAACTCTGGAATGCTTAATGCAATTCCTGGAACTCTTCCAAAACTGGAGTCTTCTGCTAGAGAAAGTGTTCTCAATTTTGTTCCTAGAATTATTCCGAAACTGGCAAGAAGCTAAAGTCTTCTGGTAGAGGAAGTGTCCCAGATTGCCAACTGAAGGCATGTTCACGGGCATCTTTGTCTCTGGCTACAACTCTGAAACTGGCGTGGCAGGTTGAGGCTCAGGCTCACTTGATGTGACTTTGAAGCTTGTAGATGACCATCATTTCCCCCCTGTCAGATACAAGGTGAGATGATATAGAAAACTTAGCTGCAAGACTTTTCAATACTCTGGAATAAGTTCTGACATGTGTTTGGAATATCTTCTTAGCTGTTGATGCCCATTGCCAAGAAGCGATCCATCCAAGATGAATCTTTGTTCTTGCAGGACGTTTGTTTATGAAGCATCTGTGTGAAGAATGGCTAGTTTTATGACAGTGCTCACATGGATGAAGATCAAAGCAGTGATCTTTCAAATGGCCAACTCAATCACAGTGTTGGCATTTCACAATCTGTTGTTGTTGTTGCTGTGGAAGAGGAGCAGAGTCTGGAACATGAGGAGTAGGTGAATTGTCATGAATAAATCCAGCACTCTGAAAATGGATGGGCTTGGCATAGTCTGTAATACGAAAGGACAAGTCCTTGTCATATCCAAGACCAGTTCTGTGCTTGTTGCGGACAAGCTGTTCCCAAGGTCTAATGATGGGCTTGGGAAGTGCAGACTGAGTTTTTGCATCTGCATGTACAACTGTTACTTTATTTGAATGAACTATAACATTATTGACTTGCTGTTGATGGGTTGCAGTCTCAATGTTCTGAACAGAAACATGTTCAGAATGACTCTTCTGTTTTAATTCTTCTTGCTGTAGCTGAGATTGAAGCTGCAAAAAATCAATCTTTTCATGTGCATTTTGTAGACATTTCTGAATTTCTGAGAGAGATCCTTTGCTGATTTGTAATGTGTCATCAACAGTAGATTGTATAAGAGTCTTCATGAACTCTAATACTTCACTGATTCTGGCCATTTATGTGTTAAAAACTGATCAAAACTACTACTTAATGCAGAAAAGTAATACCCACTTACAATATACAACAATATCCTTATAAATTTGCAGCAAATGATTAGTTTGCAACAAGAAGCAACAAGTAGAATTCGAAGATGCTGAAACCGGATCAACTTGAATTGCTTTACAGTAGGCCAAGAAAGTCTTGAAGTATACCAGAAAGCAACTTAAGTATTCATTCAACACTATAATTCTTTCTTTCTCAAAATTTGTAAGGAGTCAACAAACTAGATAATGCAGATTTGTTCTTATTGAAAACTTTTATATCTCAATCACCTGATATAGACATATAATCTTAGTAATAGCATGTACAATAGACAAAGTTCTGACACCCAATTTCGTTAGCTCATCAAAACTGTCTCTTGAATATGAAGTATCAAAAAACTGCAGCAATGTCTCTCAAGCAGTTCCTTCTAAAGCTGAAGTAGGTCTTCCACCTCCAGCTATTGCAAGAACAGTTAAAAACCACAGAAGAACTTGCATCTACTACAACAGTATAGGATGCCTCTAGCTATCAGGTTCTCAGATATTGAAGCTCCATTAGAACCCTTCAATCAACCATGGAGTGGCGGTTTGGAGAGCCACAAATGGCAGTTTCAAGCCACTGCACTTCTGCTTCAATGGAGCTGACAATATGTAAGCTCTATTTGATGCTTGCCATTCAAGTAGATCAGTATTATGTTATATCAATGTGTGAAAAGGCCACAAATCCGCTTCCATTCTACAACCTTTCGCATTTAATTTCTAACCATTGGGAGTGCACATAAACATTATAAATCCCACAGATATTCGACAAGTATACATTCCGTACACGTGTTAACATTATTCATTCCTATTTGGTTTGCTATTTGACGACACTACTCCTCAACAGCGTTGTAGGAGCCTGGGAAATGTTGTTTGATAATGTGCAGAATAAAGCATGGCTGATAAAAAACTCTCGCATCGCTTTTCAAGAATGTAATCAATGGCTCCCTGTGGAGTTCTGCAACACTCATCTACAGGTTTGTGAACGATTCCATGGTTCTGCGTTGTTATTCTGCTCACGAGGGACATGCACAACCCTACACATCTAAAATCTACATTGTAGCTCTAATACAGTGTTTTAATACCTTCTAAGGCTGTCATCCGTCACCGACCATTCCCTGTTCATATGGTTGCAAACGAGTTGACTATCTTCGTACACAATAATATTTGTAATACGGTTATGAGGGCATGTTGAAACCTCGTAATGAGGGCCTTGTATTCGGCTACGTTATTCGAAAATGAGGGACTCTTCTTGTGGTCGTGGGTTCGTGCCCCACGGTGGGCGCCATGATAAAATTAAACCTACACAAAACTCTAACTTCAAATTGGCAAACCCAATCAAATCACTGAATGTCGAATTTGGTCGACCAATTTAGCCGAGTTTGGACTCCATATATATCAAACAATATGAATACTGGTAGAACATCAACAGTGCTTTCCTATAGCTTTTTTTGTCCAAAGGAGCTCAAATGAAAAGTGAGTCCTTAGCTGAAGAAGAAAGTGAACGCTACTTCGTAACTATATTTCAATATTTCCTTAAAGTATTCATCTACTATCAGAGAACCGATCGGCGAAACAGTCCAAAGCTAAATCTGGAAACAGGGAGGTCCTGATGCAATCTTCAACAGACACCTTGGGTCGTGGTCATATGGTAGATCCTGTTGTGTCGCGGCTAAAAACTCATTCTCCTCGCATGTGTCAGCATACAATTCAGAATAGTTCAACGCTTGGACAACATTATGATACCATTCACGTATTCAGTACTTCAAAACTCAAACGCATATACCACTGAGCAGATCATTCATATACCATACAACGCGTTCAACACCATTGAACCGGGACAGCGTTTCCTGTAACCTTTTGAGAACTGTAGCAAATATAACACGCAAGCACTCTACGTTTTGAGAACTGCAACAAATCAAACCCGGAAACCCTTTTCCATACCGGGTACCTTAGAATAAATGCAGAATCCGAGGATGACCGATGACCCTTTTGATTTATTTGCTCAAAGAAGATGGGAAGAGGGAAATTCAAGGGCAAGCCCACAGGGCGCAGACACTTCTCAACAGTTGAAGAAATATGTGCAGGGACTTCTGCCAAACCTCGTGGTTTTAGACAGGAAGAAGAGTCGAATGAAAAGAAGGAGGCCATGACCATGAAAGTACAGATAAATACATCATATTCACAAAACAGAAGTAGGGCCCTTGAGAAACCTAGATTTAACTCTCAGAGTCCAAAGATGAGTCGAACAGTACCATCTTTTCGAGTCCCCTCAAACAGCAGTCGCTTTCCCTTCAACCGCCACAATAGATCTTTGGCATTGAAAGCTCAGTGGATAGATGCGTTAATGGACAGAGCCCAGAGGTGCTAGAACGGTTTTGGATTCTGAGCGAATTCAGGGCAGCGCAGGTGTGGCATAACGACAGAGGCGTTATGTCAGGACAGAGGCAGTGCTGGTAGTGTCAGGCAGATGAAAGTTTCATCGTTCAAGTGGCAGACAGAGTGAAGATCTGTATAAAAGAATATGGCAGAAATAAACTGCACAAAAAGGCCATAAACAAATGGCTCAAATTAATTATGCAGGGCAGGAATATGCCCGCTCTGATACCATGTTAAACACACATGGGGAGCGAGAAAGATAGGAAAGATAAATCATGCAATACTCTTTTTATTAACAATTGATATACATTTATAGTACATTATGTGACCATTGGGATTCACATCCCAAGGTCTCTTGGACTACTTAGTCTATTCAACTTCCACACTAACCCATTTAGGATTAGGTGTCCAACATTAAAAAATTAATAATCTCATTAATATTACAAATATATAATTTGCTAAAACAAATAGATACAAATAGATATAAATGCATATGGGAATGGAGCAAGTGTGACAAGGTGTTCTATTAAGGCAATCCATGTTGTAAAGGTCAAGAGTTTGAAACTCCATGGGGAAAAACCTAGATGACCTGAGTCACCATAGATTAGAGGTGTTAGTTATCTCAAAACTCATTACCTAGTTATAGAAAAGACTTAATAAGACATCATTAACAAATTTATGATAAAAAAAACTAATTAATAATCTCATTAATATTAAAAATATATAGTAATTGTTAGGATATTCTGACACATAGGAAATAGTTAATTATAACTTGGTCTAGTGTAGAGTTAGGTAAAGTGTGTTTCTTTACTATGTATTTTTGTAACTTACAATCTAACAGTCACGGTATGTAGTGATCTGGTAGTTCATTCTCTCCCCGGTATTAATGACACTTGATTTGTGGCTTAAAACCAGATTGGTCTATGATCTCTATTTAAAGAGCGTGGAGGATCATTTGTAGGGCAACCATTCATGAGAGAAGCTTATGTAAATTTTCATTCTTTTATTAATAAATTTCTGGAAGTGGTTGCGTTGGCTCAGGTCATGGACTATTTCCTTCTTTGAGGGTTTTAACCACGTCAACAATACTGGTGTATTAATCTGTGATCTATATGTTAGTAGTGTCCTTTAGTATTCTGTCTGAGGAACTTACCCTATAAATTCCTACATGGAATCAGAGCTATTTGAGGGTTGCATCCGTTGGTGATCCAAATCTGAAGCCAGTAGAACTACATCCAACTGTCTTTCTTAGATCTACTATTATTGATATTCGGGCCGAGAGGACTACTCTATTGTGTTAGGGACATCTGTTCCAGTGAGGAACCCCTTTTGTTTGATGTGAAAATGTTTCTGGTAGCCCTAGCTACGTCATTTTTAGGATCTGGAGGTATACAATGTTTATTTGTAGTTTTTAATTATTTTATCTCTATTTATTTCGGTTCATTTAGCTCTTTGTTTTTTTATTACTAGATCTATATCATTTATTTCTACGTATGCTCTTCACCCCACGACTCTGTGCGATCTGGGCAAATAAAAAACATAAAGGAAGGATTTTTCTCATGCGCATGCTCTTTTCCGTTGTCCCTTAGTGTGATCTCGGAAAATCAGAAACATTGAGGAAAATATTTAGTTTCCGGCTAAAGCTAACTTCAAGCCGTAAGGTTTTATTTTTTTGTATGTCCATGTTGGGTTTTGTGTATTTTGTTTTGTAGGAAAAAAAGAGCTTTCTCAAGTAACCACGCACCCCAAGGCTTCAGTGACTAAAAAAACAAAAAAAGAAAACAAAAAAAAACAAACCCCTTTCCTCTCTTTCAAAAATTACTAACCTTTTAATCTAGCTCACTTGGTCCAAAGCTACCTTATGAGAATAGAGGTCTTGTGTTCAAGTATTTCTTTTTTTTGAGCTAATTAGATTAAGTTTGGAAAGGGGGCGGTTTTTTTTTAAATGTAACATTATCATTCATTTCTTCACATTCCCGCACTTCATCGGCATCTTCAACAACTTATTTTTCAAAAAGCCATAACTTCTTCATCCGAAAGCCTTTTTTAGGGCAATTTTTCTTTAGTTAGCCTATTTTCTCAAGATCTTTCCATTGGAACACTTAGTTTCAACATCTATAGCTTCAATTTCTATTAAAAAAGAAATACCATGCCAAGTTATTCTTGATAGCACCAGCTACTTCCAATGGTGGTCGTACATTGTGGATTTACTTAGAAGTAAAGGTATTTACATAATAGCCTCAGAACAAGAAACCAAACCGAAAGATGAAGATAAGGCAGCCAAATGGGAGCATAGGCAAGATCAAGCACGTGCGTTAATAGGGATGTTGATAGGGAAGATTTTTTGTCCAAGTTTAAGACCCTTAGACTTCTCTTCGAAGGTGTTAATGTTAAGAAAGAAGATGGTAACCTTATCTATTCCATTCTTACTAAGTTGGGACCAGCCTACTCTGTGTTTGTTTCCACCTTCCTTTCTCAAGGAAAAAACTACAAGTCCCCTTCCTTTGATGCCTTTTGTGATTCTTTACTAAGAGAACAAGAAAAACTCTTACATCTTGGTCTTCTTAATCTTGGAAAATGTTCTAAGAAATGCTTAGTCGCTCAACAACAACCAAATTCAAAGAATCCTAAGACACTGTATCCCAAAAATAATGGTCCTAAACCAAACAAGCTTCCTAAGCCATTTCAGTCTCCAAATTAAAAATCATTTCAACAAAATGATAAGGCAAATAGAAACAAAGGGAAGAACATTGATAGACATTTCCACTTTTGTAATCAAGATGGCCACTTAGAATCCAATTGCTTTAAGAAGATGGAAGCCTTGGAAGTAGCAATGAAGAAGCATAACATCCATTTGGAGCACTCAATAACTTCAACTTCATATTCAAGAATAACACTTTCTACATGTGGTTGTCAAGCATCTCGGTCTGGATATGCACTAAATGTATATTCTTCTTTTCATTCTCATGAGTGGCTCATCGATTCTAGAGCTTTTTATCACATGGCCAAAAACAAAGCCATGTTTTCTACTTTAAATGATTGTAGCACCAAAAATATATACGTTGGTGATGATAGATCTCTTAGTGATGTAGGGATTGGAATTGTTCATATAGACAATGTTCAATTCAATGATGTATTATGTGTTCCAACCTTATCCTACAACATTCTATTTGTATATCAGATAACTCATTCAAATGAAGGTAAAATCGTTGAATTTTCACCTCACGATGTTGTAATTAAGGACCTAAGAGATCCTAGACAGATTTTAGCTATTGGCATTACTGATGATTCTAGAAGGTTGTATAATTTTAACAACTTTGGGTCATCAAATATTCCCTTGGTATTTGTTTCTCATAATGATGAAGTAAGAAAACTTTGGCATGAGTGATTTGGTCACTTAAACTATCGCTCCCTTCAGAATATATGTAAAGAAAATCTGGTGACAGGTCTTCCAATGGTATCTTGCAGAGATGGTGTTTGTTCTGGATGTGTACTCGGAAAACATCATCAGGATAGTTTTGTAAAACATGCCTCTTGGCATGCCTAAACCCCTTTAAAACTTGTGCATAGTGATTTATGTCGTCCACTTCCAGTTGTTTCATTCTCTCTCTATAAGTATTTCTTAACTTTCATTGATGATTTCTCCAAATGCACTTGGGTATACTTCTTAAAACTCAAGAGTGAAGTATTTAACATGTTCTTGGCCTTTAAGGATTTTGTTGAAAAACAATTTGGACATCAAATTCTTAAGCTAAGATCTGATAATGACAAAGAATATGTTAACAACAAATTCATCAACTTTTGCATTGAGAATGAAATTCAAATGCATCATACTATTCCATATACTCCATAACAAAATGGTGTAACTGAAAGAAAGAATCACACCTTAAAGGAAATGGCTAATTGTATGCTTCAATATAAAGGACTTAGTCTTCATTTTTGGGCAAAAACAATTAACTGTGCAAATTACATAATAAATTACACTCCTACTAAGATTTTAAAGAATATTACTCCAGAAGAAGCATGGAGATAAATTAAACATGATGCAAGTCACCTTCGTGTTTTTAGAAGTGAAGCATGGGCCCATATTCCAGATGAGAAACATAAAACTTTAGAACCTAAGAGTGAAAAATGTATTTTTGTTGGATATTCTGGAAATGTCAAAGGATACAGACTAATTCCACTTAAGTCCAAAAATGTTATGATTAGAAGAGATGTAAAGTTTGCTAAAAATATATTAGCCGACGAGTCTAGTTTGGCGGATGTGCCACCTCTCTCTATCTCTTCTACTTTTAAAAATATTTATTCTTCAGATGATGACAGCGATGATGAAAATCCTCCCCTACCTTCTCAGCATCCTCCTTTAGCTACTCAGCTTCCAGAATGGGAACATGCTACTTGAGATATAGCATGTGCTCTTGCCGATGATCCTATAGATCAATGACGTACATGTTCTCAGTTCGATAGAGCCTCTTCTTTACTAGCTCAAGCTTCAGCTAATTATGATCCTGACACCTTTGTAGAAGCTTTAGGCCATCCACATTTGGACACAACTATGAATGAATAATATTGTTCATTATTGGCAAATTATACATGAGACCTTGTTCCCCTTCCAAAGGGACGAAAAATTGTTAGATGCAAATGGGTTTACAGAACCAAGTATGGACTAGATGGAAAAGTTGATAAACATAAATCTCGTCTTGTTGCTAAGGGTTTTTCACAAGTTGAAGGCATTGACTATACTGAAACCTTCTCCCCTATTGCGAAAATGAACTCTATCTGCCTTGTTCTTTCCCTTGCTACCTCTTTCAAATTGGAAGTCCATCAGATGGATGTTAAATTTGCCTTCTTGCATGGGGACTTGCATGAAGAAATCTATATGGAAAAATGTACTAGCTTTATACAAACAGAATCCAGCCTTGATTGTCAACTTAAGAAATCCCTTTATGGTCTCAAGAAAGCCCCTCGGGCTTGGTATGCGAAAATGGATAACTTTCCTTCAGAAACTAGATTTTCTATGTGTCATTCGGACAATACTGTCTACACCAAGAAAGTGGGTAGGTCTCTTATCATTCTTGTTCTTTATGTTGATGATCTTATCCTTACTCGTAGTGATCCCAACCATATAAACCATGTGATGTCGAGCTTTAAAAAGAAGTTTGAAATGACAAACTTGGGGCAGTTGCATTATTTTCTTGGTCTTCAAGTCTTGCAAACCAAGGAAGGTATTTCCCTTTCCCAATCCAAGTATGCATGTTCTCTTCTACGTCATTTTGACATGGAAGACTATAAGCTATCCCCTTCTCCCTTTCAGTTTGGAGCCAAACTTTCAGTCACTTGTACTTCCCCAGAAGTTGATGCTACCTTATAGTGTCAAGTTGTACGAAAAAATTTGTATCTGACCCATGCTCATCCTGACCTTTCCTTTGTTGTTGGCTTTATTGCTCAGTTTATGCAAAACCCACATGAAAGTCATTGGAAAGTAGCTAAAAGAATACTTTGTTATGTTCGAGGTATAGTTTAGTTTGGGATTCATTACAGTGCAGAAGCATCTCCTCTATTGGTTGGTTTCACTTATTTTGATTGGGTTGGTGACCTTGATGAGTGAAAGTCTACTGCAAGCTATGTGTTCACTCTTGGTTCAGGACCTATTACATGGGCTTGCAGGAAACAAAGTGCCATTTCTCTTTCTTCAACAGAATCAGAGTCTGATGGTGTCGTAGAAGCTATTAAGGAAGCCTTATAGCTTTGTCAGATCCTGTTAGAGTTTGGCTTTCAGGAACAACATCTGACTACACTTTGGTGTGATAATCAAAGTGTCATTCAACTATGCAAAGGTCCAATCCAGCATCAATGCAACAAACACATTTAACTACACATGCACTTCATCAAAAAGCTCATTCACGACCATGTTCTTGAAGTGAAATATTGTTCAACAGATGATCAAGTTGCAGACATATATACAAAGACTTTCACAGAGGTGAAGTTTACCAAGCATGGAGGGTCATTTGTAGGGCAACCATTTAAAGCTTATGTAAATTTTCATTCTTTTATTAATAAATTTCCTGAAGTGGCCGTGTTGGCATAGGTCGTGGACTATTTCCCTCTTTGAGGGCTTTAACCACGTCAACAATACCGATGTATTAATCTGTGATCTGTTTGTGAGCGGTGTCCTTTATTTTTTTGTCTGAGGAACTTACCTTGTAAATTCCTACAATCATTAACTTTAATATAAAAAAAATAATTAATAATCTCATTAATATTAAAAATATAGTAATTAATTTAATATAATAATTTTTTGTTTATATTAAATTATATAAATTTTCAATTTACTTCATTATTTAACATATTATCCAATTTATTTGTCCAATATTTTGTTTATTTTTTTTAAATAAATTTAATGCAAATCTATTGTAATATTAGTATTTTAAATTTCCTTTTATATGTATAATCATTTAAAGTCAAAACTTTCGTAATATTATTAATAATCTGTTTCCCTGTATTTACACTACATCCACCAATTATAAAAAATACTAAAATATATGTTAAAAGCTAATTATCTTTTAAAATTATTAGAATGTTAAATACATTTTAATTAATTGACTATCTTTTGAAATAATTAAAATCAAACACTTACCTTTGACGTGCTAGATGACAAATATTTTAATTAATTCACTATATTTCAAAATCAAACACTTATCTTTTACCTGCTAGATGACATATATTTTAATTAATTGACTATATTTCAAAATCAAACACGTATTCTTTACGTGCTAGATGACAAGTATGTTTAGCTTTGCTTGTATCTATCTATAAGTTGGTATTAATCACATTTTTGGTAATTAAGCAAACTGTCAAAAATATGTTTTCCTGGTTGTCTGGTTGAGAATACCAGCTCAGCACAGATTGCATATGAAATGGAAGCCTCCTATTTCGACATAAAATATTATTTATTAAACAATAGTTACGGGACTGCACAAGTAATAATGTTGTTGATGGAGTTGGCATCGCACGCACTTTAAAGGATACCCTCCATCAAGTACAAATAATGTAAATGTAATCTGTAATCTGCCAATAATGATAGTGCGATTAAAGGTAATGACTACCAACATTCAATGGAGAAAAGATGGATCACTTAATAATGTAATTGCACTATGGCTGCTGGGATGCACTGCCACCGTAAATAAATTCTTGCAACAATAACTTAAGTTGTGACTCATGCTCATCCACCATTCATCCCATATCACTTCCAAGAAAATCGCCAAAAACTCGCACAACATCGTCCCTCCTTTCAGAGCCTTCTTCTTTAAGAAGTGCCACCACAATATTTATACCAAATTGCAAATGAGACGATCCCAGACATTTGAAACCAGCAAGGACGAGTTCCACCATTCGGACAATTTCTGTTACTATAAGTGATTTTTGCAGCGTCTTCTTGGACTCCGAGAAAACTCATTTTCTCCTCCTTAAAGTGAGGTGGTTGTGAGAATGGAGTTAATTAACGAGAGCACCACTTCAAGTGCTACACTAATTATATCAACATTCGTAGCTTCATCATCCCCATTCTTTTTATTCTTCAACGTTCTTGACCTACTACATTCATCAGTTATGGTTGCATGGTGCAAGTAATGCAAACGGGAAAAGCAAAGAAATGCTGAATGAAGTACAAGGCCAACGAAATTAGAGTCTGAGATGATGCAATTCAATGGATCCTTTATCCGGGCAGCCTTTAGGATTAACATTCCGTTGTAGAGGTCTTCATTTGTTATATCGCTCAAATTTCCACGTTCTAATGCACGGACAATGAGCATGACTATCCAGAAGCACAAATGGTCGAGCTTAGATCTCCTATGAATTTCGATGTTCAAGTCGTAAAGCATCCGATGATAAATTCTTAAAACCATGCTCTGGATCTTGATGTTGCTCCTCTAGACGTTTGTGATATATTATTAGGATATACATACTTGTGGAAGTGATATGTTGTATATGAGTCCAAACATTACTCTCTGATTACATTTTGGGTAATACTGTATATAGGATACCTGAGGTGGCCCCACCTAGCGCCACCTCTTTGATTTCTGCCAAGAAATGTAGTAAGATCATCTCCGAGATTAGGAAATTAATTTTTTTCTTATTCACTCTCAAAGTAAGGGGAATATCATAACCACATCCATGGCCCCCACAAAGGGTTCCTCCACGCAACAGAAGTAGGAGGATACAGTCATGAGAGAATGTGGGGACATCTTCTCCTCATGCATAGGGGTATTGTTGCATTGTCAGGTCAAGCATTCGTTTGATCTGACTCCTGTAGCACCTCTAACCAACAAGCTGATATATCACCACTCCATTGTGGAAAATGCCAAGTACAAGTAGCGACATGATCAACATTGTGTGACACACAAGTTTCAGGTGAGGAACAAAGTCTGGTTACATTTGCAGAAAGAACATCTTACAAGAGCCCATCAGAAGCTCAGACAACTCTTATATGGCTCTTACACCATTATCAAGGTTGTGGGAAGCAATTCTTTGGAGCACAAAATTGCCCCATTCCTTGGCTTGTACCGAGTGTTCAATGTGGATCACCTTCGATAATGCTTCCCACCATTACTGGACACGTTAGAGATTGCAGAACAACTCAACAAGGACCAAGTTCAATAGAAGTTTCCCCATCTCACGGAAGAACTCAACGCAATGGGGACCATTGCTTCCTAAGGGGGGAGGAATGATCCAGGTGGATTTTGGTGGCCATCTTCCTATTCCACTTGGACCCCCACCACAACCTCTTTTAGTTTTTCAATTTCCTTAATTATAGGACAATTTACTATTTTTATCAATTTTTCGGTTCCTAAACTTTCAGAACCATTTTGAGACCCTAAATGATAGTTTTTTGGAAAAATTCCATTAGTATTTTTGAAGGAAATCACATCAACAACTGTATTCCTTGGATAGATCTTTCCAATGAGGTATCATACGCATTAAACAGAGATAATATGACCAAGTTACGACCTCGGGAAGTTGGTTGCACAACTAACCCCAATGGGGCCCATAAACCCTTGGTGTTACATCTCCTCGGGTTAAGGTTTTGGTTGTTTAGTGTTTTTTCTTATTGTTAAATAATAAAAAGGCCCTCAAGTCTCATTGTAACTCAGTTTAAAGGCATGTAGCCATCACATCTCTTCTTAGAGAGAAGTTACCATCGACCGAGCTAGTCTTATTTCCATTCTATTTGTAAGCATATTTCAGTATTTGATATTAACGAAATGAAGTGTTATTTCTATTGCATCTTTGTATTTATGTTTATATTGGTAATTTGTTGTGTTCCTTTTTAAATCTAGATCATCATGACAGGAAAAATATTTGACACCTAATTAGTCAAACGAACTGGGTAGATGAAACCAACATGTAGAAGTTTGTCAACCTCAGATTTAATCACGGAAACCTTCTTGAGATGGATCAAGTAGAGGAATTGCTAGATTGTTTTAACATCAGGATACATTTTTATTTCAGGAACCACAATGTTTGGATCAATCCCTATCATTTATTCCTAAGGGTAGGAAAAGACATTTCGAAACTCTTAAAATAGAGCTTTATAAGTCTTAGTCTCATTTAGAGAGAAAGATGCGTCAATATGTAAATTCTCGATTATGCCAGGTTTAATCAAGATATCAAGAGGGATGGCATCTTCAATATTTGATAGTTTCTCTCGATCATGCTTGCAAGGAGTTGCAGAGTTGCATCACACAACAACCATCGTGACAAATGAAAAATGTGTAGGAGAAGAAGACGAAGGTAAGGCATAGGTTTAACAAAAAGCCCCAGAGCTGTTGGATCCTTACACCCAGATCCTAAGCTGGGATTCTTTCCGCAGTTAATACCTGGCAGTAGGACGGACCACATACATTAAGAAGAGCCGCAAGTGGCAACGTACCCATAGCCCACCTCCTTGTTAGTGTAAGGCCACGAGAATTGTGCTAGAGCCATGTGGGTCAAGTTGATTCAATGGCACATAAAATCGCTGGATAACCATAATTCCAAATTGATTTAATAACTGCCAAATTAACATTTATAACCTTGAATGTTGTAATTATTTACATTAAATGGAGTATCAATAATTATATGGACTGTGATATTATACAACGTGATACATTCATATAGTAATTCAAAAGATTTTTTTTGTTGTTGTTAGCGTTAATGTGTTACAGTGGTGTAAGAATATGAAATGTAGATAAATACATTATCTTTCCAAATATATAATTCTTATTACTAGATATTCTATGTAAGTGTGTGAATTTTGAGTTTTACTAACATTGTTATGTTATTTATGTTATTTTCATTCATACTGTAATGCATATGATTTCATTAGTGGAACCTATAAGTACATAAATAATGGAATATTGATAAAAAATTAGTAAAGTTGCATAAAACAAAGTGATCTCTATTGTTTGAAAAGAATTGATCTTAATATGAATTTTTTTTATATCCTTGAATACATAAGTACTTCCGTCAATGCACCCTAAAAGAGCATTAAAATTACCAAATAGTTTTTTTTTTTTCATAGGTCTTATTGTTCACTAGTGAACCATATAATATTTTTTTGCCAAATGGTTAACATGGAAAAGAAGTTATAATGAAAATATAAAGAGGATGTATTTCAATATTACAATATATTTTAAGAGAAAAATGTATTCAAAATAGAAACACTATTAATATTTTAAAAAAGTATACCATTAGGATGTACATAGACGACTCCATATATGTATGTAGTTTCATGGACAATTGATTTGTTTAGCATATCAAAAAATAATGTGAAAGATAAAGATATAAATACATTTTTAAAATTTATATTTTCATGTGTTAACAACCCAAACACAATGTTTGTGATCCCAAACCTATAAGTGAAGTAGCCAATTCATCACACGCATAAGCTCCCCCCCTGAAGGCATTTGAATTCAAAAAACGGTGTGCATGCTCTTAACACTAGAATATGATGGATGATCCAAGTAATAAAAATGTGTATACATTTCCCATGGGGGTAGCTCAATTGGTAATGACCTTGTTATGAAGTAATATGTAAACCATGAGATTCAAAGTTCAATAGAAAAGAAGTTCAAGGATGCGCATTATAATTAAAGTAGAGGACACCAAGGCCCTTTGAAAGAGGGGTGAAACCTTTCCTTTACAGTGAGGGTAAAACAACGTGATCAATGATCCATAATAAATAAAGGATCAAGGTAGAGTACGGGTCCATTAGAAGAGGTGTTCTAGAGAAGTATATAATGTAGAAGGGATGAGACTTTGTCAATTGGACCTTGTGAAGGTCCATCGCATGACAAAGGTCAAGGATGTGATCTAACAAAAGGAAGGATCATTTGTTGAAAGGAATTATTCCCGTTCGCTAGGTTGTTTGCCCTAGGAGGTATGAGGGAAATTTCGATTAGATGTGATCATGGAAAGAAGCTGATTCAAGAAGGAATATTTGCACTGGGAGATGATATCTTCGTACAAAAATATTATAAGGATTGATTTAAATGTTTTATGCTAACTTTGGTTATAATAATTTGTGTTTATAGGGAGTAGACAAAAGGAAGGTAGCAACCATTTAATAAGTAACACTATGAAAGAGAAAGAGGGAGAAAGAAAAGCTTTCAGAAGAAGGAAATTGTGGCAAAATGCTAACAACAGACAAAATTGTTGATAATGGAACAACATGGGCTCTCAACGCAGGAGTGAAGAAGTGAGAAATTAAGAATGTAAAAGCCAACAACTTTTGAATTTGAGGAGAAGGATTGCCCAAGAAGAGGTTCTGATAAAGTTATCCAGAATAAGAGAGTCTATTAAGAGGGTGACTTGGTACCAGTAGCAAGTTACAAATGTGTTATAGAAATGGAGAAGGATTTTTGAAGCTCGCAATTGGACAAGGAGAGTCCATAGAAGAAGGAAGTGAGAATAACCACTAATAATCATAGTACAGTTTCAAAGAGAAGTCACAATGAGGTGGAAGAGAATTTCAAAATAGTTGACATGAGGCAGATGATTTATGAGGATTTTGAAGGGAAATTGGTTGAGTTAAGAGTAGAACCCAGTAATATAAAGAGTGGATGGATAACAGAGAAGAAAAAGGTAAGATTTCATTCATTACAAGTGAAGCTCAAGAAAAGGTTAATTTCCAAGTTGGAAAAAGAACTCATAGAAATTGAGTTTAAGATGGAAGTTCACCATTGTGAATTATGGTAGAGATCGATCCTTGGAGATAATGATAACAATAAATATGCTAAGAAGATGTATTTTAGGAGCATCACATATTGTTTGGAATAACAATATAGGGTGCTAGAACCATATGTTGAGGCTAAAGGTCCTAATAATTTTAGGTTTGATAATTAGTGTGTGCATGTAGGACTGGTTGCAGATGATGGAAAGAACATTAATTTTTTTCATGGTAGGGAAGAAGAAGAACGCTTTAATGTGATCCTTGTGAAGGATGAAGAAAAATTACAAAGCACTGTTATAAATTTTGGAAAAAAAAAAATTTCTCTTTGAAGAGGAAAGAATTAAAATGAAACTCATATACAGGTGGTGCTCAGTAATAATGTACCAAGTTGGCATACACCAAAGATGCTACCGTAGATTCTTGATTGAATTTCACGATCAGGTATCTTCGTGCACTCAAACTCGTACAATCTCTGAATGTACACATACCAACATCATAATCCACATCATAATCATATTAGTAAAAATGAAAACATAGTGGTAAAAAATCTGCTTCTGCTGATAGATACCGATGAGACAATGGTCGGTCGGAGGTGTTTGGGGCCGCTGGGATGACCGCGGACGTGGTGACTTAATTATGTAACTTTTCTGCAGTTCGTCATTGCAATACAAATGGTAACCAATATTTTCAATCATATAGATAAATTAATATTATTACACGTGCTAGATGAAAAATATTTTTAGCTTTTCTCATATCTATCTATAAGTAGGTACTAATCACATTTTTGGTAAAAAAACAAACTGTCAAAAATATGTTTTACATAGTTGTAAACTTCAAATTCCATTCTTGGCTGTCTAGATGAGAATACCAGCTCAACACAGATTACAAATGAGATGGAGGCATCCGATTTTGGCATAAAATATTTATTTAGTAAAAAATAGTTATGGGACTACACAAGTAATAATGTTGTTGACGAAGTTGGTATCACAACGCACTTTAAAGGATACCCTCCATCAAGTACAAACATTCAATGGAGAAAGCATAAGTACTTCCGTTAATGCACCCTAAAAGAGCCTTAAAATTACCAAACAATCTTTTTTATTTTTAGATTGTAGGTCTTATTGTTCGCTACTGAACCATATAATATTTTTCGTCAAATGGTTAACATGGAAAATAAGTTATAATGGAAATATAAAGGGGATGTATTTCAATATTTCAATATATGTCAAGAGAAAAAAGTATTCAAAATAGTAATCACTATTAATATTTAAAAAAAAGTATACCATTAGGATGTACATAGACGACTCCATATAGGTATGTAGTTTCATGGACAATTGATTTGTTCAGCATATCAAAAAATAATGTGAAAGATAGAGATATAAATACATTTTTAACAAATTTATATTTGCATGTGTGTATAGCCCAAACACAATGTTTGTGATCCCGAACCTATATGTGAAGTAACCAATTCATCATGCACATAAGCTCCCCCCCAAAAGGCATTTAAATTCAAAAAAAATGTGCATGCTCTTAACACTAAAATATCATGGATGATCCAAGAAATAAAAATGTGTGTGCATTGCCCATGGGGGTAGCTCAATTTGCAATGACCTTGTTATGAAGTAATATGTAAACCATGAGATTCAAAGTTCAATAGAAAAGAGGTTCAAGGAGGAACACTATAATTAAAGTAGAGGACACCAAGGCCCTTTGAACAAGGTGTGAAACCTTTCCTTTACAGTGCAGGCGAAACAATGTGATCAATGATCCAAAATAAATAAAGGATCGAGGTAGAGTACAGGTCCATTAGAAGAGGTGTTCTAGAGAAGTATATAATGTATAAGGGATGAGACTTTGTCAATTGGACCTTGTGAAGGTCCATCACATGACAAAGGTCATGGATGTGATCTAACAAAGGGAAAGATCATTTGTTGAAAGGAATTATTCATGTTCCTTAGATTTTCTACCCTAGGAGTTATGAGGGTAATTTTGAGTAGATGTGCTCATGGAAAGAAGTTGATTCAAGAAGGAATATTCCCACTAGGAGATGAGATCTTTGTACAAATATTATGAGGATTGATTTAAATGTTTTATGTTAACTTTGGTTATAAGAATTTATGTTTGTAGGGAGTAGACAAAAGGAGGGTAGAAACTATTTAATAAGTAACACAATGAAATAGAAAGAGGGAGCAAGCAAAGCTCTCAGAAGAAAGAAATTGTGGCAAAATGCCAACAACAGATGAAATTGTCGAGAATGGGAAAACATGAGTTCTCAATGCAAAATTGAATAAGTGAGAAATTAATAATGCAAATGCCAACAACTTTGGAAGTTGAGGAGATGGGTTAAGAAATGGAGAAGGATTTTTGAAGCTTGCAGTTGGACGAGGAGAGTCCATAGAAGAAGGAAGTGAGAATAACCACTAATAGTCATAGTATGGTTTAAAAGAGAAGTCACAATGAGGTGGAAGAGAATTTCAAAATAGTTGACATGAGCAGATGATTTATGAGGATTTTGAGGGGAAATTGGTTGAGTTAAGAGGAGAACTCAGTAATATAAATAGGTTGGTATGAGAACATGGATATGGATGGATAACGGAGAAGAATAAGGTAAGATGTCATTCATTACAAGAGAAGCTCAAGAAAAGGTTAATTTCCAAGTTGGAAAAAGAACTCATAGCAATTGAGTTTAAGATGGAAGTTCACCACTGTGTATTAGGGGAGAGATCAATCCTTGTAGAGAGTGATAACAATAAATATGCTAAGAAGATACCTTTTAAGAGAATCACATATTGTTTGGAATATCAATATAGGGTGCTAGAACCATATGTTGAGGCTAAAGGTCCTAATAATTTTAAGTTTGATAATGAGTGTGTGAATGTAGGATTTGTTGCAAATGATGGAAATAACATTAATTTTTTTCATGGTAAGGAAGAAGAAGAATGTTTTAATGTGATCCTTGTGAAGGATGCAGAACAATTTCAAAGCATTGTTATAAATTTTGGAACAAAACAAAATTTTAATTCTCTTGGAAGGGGAAATAAGGTAGAATTTTTTGTAAAGGAAATCAAGGTGTATACCATATGCAACGAACAAATGCATCTATGGAAGAAAAGCATGAGATTGAAAGTTTTTTATTTCAAGATGAGATTCCTAATTATAGAAGTTTCTAGTTTTTGAAGAGATGCCTAAGGTTGATAAATTTGTGCATATAGACCTTCAAGATGCTGAAACTGAGGAAGAAGTTATTACAGTGAAAGAAGCAGATGAAGATTTGATGAATGGATTAAAGATTCCAATGGTGCATGAGGTAAGGGTGTTGTAAGCATATGAAAAGGTTATGAAGTCTCATGTTTTTAAAACTAATGAGTGGTTTGTCTTTACAGGTAGTGAGGAATGTATGTATAAAAAAACTCATAATTTTTTAATCTTAGTAGAGGAGTCAACATTGTATCCTTGAATAAGTGAAATGGAAAGATATGCAAATTCAACGAGTGAAAATATTAAGCCCTGCAGAGAGTACAAAGATGTTCAGGGAACAATGAGCTAGCTTAGAGATGCTAATATGATTTAGAATATTAGTTTCTAGTGTTGAGACCTTCCTCAGATTATAAAAAAATGCTTTCATTGTATCTAAGGATTCATCAATTTTTGCAAGTGAAATGGAAAGTTTTTATGTTAATTTTATGAGAAATTTAACAAAAATAAGAAACTTAACAACAACATAAGCATGTACATAACATCATCAAAAACACATTACAACAAGAACATGATAAAGGAGTTCACCCCTTCTGGGCTACATATCATTGGTCCAGCTTCCAATGGCTTGAGCCTCTCTACTATGCTGAAAAGTGTAAAACTCTATGGTTACAATTCTCAAATGCTTCTGAAACCTATTCCAATCAGTCCAGAATGTCCAAAAATTACTATCTAGCCCCCTTTTGCATCCAATTTGGTGAGAAACTAAAGAGGTTATGACTTCCTCTTGTTTTCCCATTATTCACTCCACAAATTGCCCCATTTCCGACATAATCCTACAAATTAGCCCCAAAACTAAGGTAACTAGGCGAAAATTTCACAGTGTGGCAATACATAATCTGTCTATCGATTATTCATCCCAAATTGCAATAAGCGAGAACCAACAAGTTTAAAGTCTTGTGAGCACGATGGGCGATGTGCAATTGCGATATGGCGAACCCAACGCGAGTATTAACTGGCAGTTAAAGTCACATCGCATCTGGGATCCTTTCACCTTTCGTAATCAATGGAGAACCTAATGCGAGTCTTTTTTTCATGTGAGTTTCAATTGCAATCTTCCCTTGCATTTATCGCATCGCAACTCGAGTACGTTGGGGGCCAATTAATTGCATCAGTTGCTGTGGGTTGATCCATTGCATGGCAATGTTGGGGTCGATCATTTAACACCTTTCCACCTATCTTTTTCGAAGTGTAATTGTGATTTATTTCATTACAACCCTTCCTTGCTCGGGGTCTGATTATTTAACACGATTTACTTGCGACTTCCAATTCTTAATTTGCAATATACGGGGGCTAATGGTGTCCTATCACTTGGCACCTCCTTATTTGTTGAAGGGCCTTGCCACATCATCCAATCCTACCATTTGTTCAGGTCACCATGGATTTGAGTGTCGTTCACACCACTGGATTTATAATGACGAGCTCTTTGATCTGAAGTTAAGTTTATCAAGATTCCCACGCTTTGATTTTTTAGCCTAAGTTTGAGCACCTGATCACTCCTCCCCACTGGAAGTCTTTTGGACCCCAAAAGATCACTTTCAATTGCCCAACAAGTGAGGGTATAGTTCCCTCACCTTTCCAATCTCGATCCATTGATCACTAAATTGGAACTTGTGATCTCCACGATTATTGTCGTGTCTTTCTGTGTACTTGCCTTTAACCTTTTCAAGTTGTTCTTCCATTGTTTGATGTACCATTTAGAGTCGTTCAATGAAATATTTGGCCTTGTCCATGTTACTATTAGTAGCAACATCCTACTTACCAAGATGATAGAATACATTATTATGCGAATGGTAAACAAATTCCTCCATTTGATTCCTTTGAATCAAGCTTAAATATACATCTTGAAAGTATGTATTTTTCTGAACATAACTTTTATGTAAAACAAAATGATGGTTGAGGAAAATAGTTATACAAACTATAGACCTATAAAGTACATAATCAAACTTGACACTTATATCTTTTGAATGAGTGGAATAGAAGAAAACCCATTCAATGGAAGTGCCTTTGTCGCTGAAAGTGTGGAGGTGTAAGTACTAAAACTCTACTGATCTTTTGTTTTAAAACATCAAACTATTCTCATTGGTTGCCTCCCCACTGGAATACGTTTTGCACAACTGCCAAAGAATGCAAATGAACTACAATAGAAGAAAAATTAACAAAATTTCTCCTCCAACATTGTGTTTCTCACAAAAACCGTCTGATCCCAATGACTCTCCCAAGTCTGCCTGCACAAATTGCGAGAAGAGAATAGGCATCTGTGGCTTTGCGAGGATGTATGATTATTTCACCTGTGTCTGCAGAAATGGAGTCAATACCACAACATGCTATAGTATTTTGTTTTGGTTATATTGCATTATCGGGTTAACCTACAGGCAAATTTTCTATAGAGCGAGTTTTGTAGAGTATTTGTAAAATTTTTACACACGGACTATTATGAAATCAATCTTGAAGAGGTCTAGCTTCAACTCACCTTCTCCACGTCCCATGCAGACTTCCAAAAAGCCTTTGGAAACCTGAAAATGCTTGGAAGAACCAATTTCATGGCTCAAGTACATTAAAGAAGTTTTATGCAACATATACTTTAACATTTTCATAAACAAATGTTCCTCACATACAAAATCAAGTATTTTTTCTCACACATGACATGTTCATAATGAAATTTATTTAAATGAAAATGTCATCCAAATAGGCTATTTTGTCTAGAAATGGTTTCAACACATCATTCTTCATATGCATAAAAGTAGTAGGAGCATGGAAAAGACCGAAAAGCATAACAATCCATTCAAACAAACCTTGCTTGGCTTTGAATGTCATCTTCCCTATATCTCCTTCAACAACTCTACTTTAATGAAAACCACTTCTTGAATCCCATTCAAGGAAATGCTTACCATTATTGTCAAGCACCAAAACAAGAGGTTCACCACACGGTAAAGGAGTAGGCTGGATGATCCTTTTATTTAACAATCCCTAGATTTGCATCTTAACTTTTACTCTTTCCATCACTAACATCATGTACATGCCAATGTTAGGAAGAAGACACTTTTGTTGCAACTGTAACTTCGGTTGGATTCCCCTCTTGGGAAGTAATCCCTTTTATTCCTGAAACATTTCATCATATTCGTTAGCAACATCAACCAAATCAGTTTTCAAGTTTGAATTACAACCATCAAATGCGCCATAATAAATATCATTCTCTGGTTTGATCATGAGAAGCATAAGATTCTTGCTCGAATTTACCAGTCTTTTCATTCGCCATGCATTAACAATCGAAATATTTGTTTTTTTGCTGTGAGATCTGATAATATATTCTGCTCCATTTTTGAATAAATGATATTTGTTTTCAGATTTGTGGAAGGTAACTTTTCTGTCATAAAGGTACGGACTGCCCAAAACTATGCCACAAATATCTAACGACACAATACCAAGATCAAGTTCATCTATGAAATGTGCAGTGATGGCGGATCTCAGCTTACACTTTCTCATAATCTGCAATTATGCATTGTCACATACCCATCCATGCAGATATGGTTTATGATGTGGAACTGTTTCCAGATTTAAACTCTTGACAATGTTTTCTAAGATAAGATTGGCTCGAGAGCCGCTATCAATCAACCTATCAAACTTGTTATGTTTTGAGATTACCCTTATATGAAACGATTCTATTCTCCTATTTTCATTTGGAGTTTCATTCAGTGAATTATCTTTTAACCACTCAGATGGAGCACAATTAGGTGATTTCTATTGGGAGGGTATTGCATTGTTTAGATTTTATTTTCTCCCGTGTTCATTTCTAGCTTCATTTTTCATTCAAATAATTAAATTATGTTTATTTTATATTGTGATTTCAATCATATTTATTCAATTTTATTACTTAATCACATTTTGGCACACTTGGTGGGACCCACACCCCTTATTATGTAGGTACTACACAGTTCATATCTTACACCATTTGGCACTTGTTGAATTTGATGGTGCATCTATTATACCTTCAAAATTTATGGATCTTGAACTTAGTTCTTCATTTGTATCACTTAATTTATATGATTTAAAATTCTAATTATAGTTTTGGTTAAGATATTTGATTTTCTATCCCTTTAAGAATACATTTGATCCTTTTTTCCTTTCAGGTTTTCAATCACTTTTGCAATGACATGATTTTGTTACATGGTAGTTTTCTTCCATTAGATAGAAGAATGCATCTATAAAGTAAAACTATGCTTTTGTATTTCATCTTGTGCTTCGTTTTGAGCTAATCGTTGAATATGTGCTAGAACTAATACATGTGTGAAGAATTTGGAGATCATTAGCAAAAGAAATGAAACCCTTAAATCACTAACATATTTGTTGTGCCCCTCCCCTCCTGTACTTGTCTGATATTTCTCACTTAGGCATTGCATGACCCTATGGTTTAGTCTCAACTATTTTCCCCATACTTTGATAGCGCTATGTAACTTTTCAGCCCGGTAATTGTTGCAGCCGGCAGGATGAGACAATGGTCGGTCGGAGGTGTTTGGGGCCGCTCGGATGACCCCGGACGCGGTGAGTTAATTATGTAACTTTTCTGCAGTTCGTCGTTGCAATACAAATGGTAACCAATATTTTCAATAATATAGATAAATTAATATTCTTAGACGTGCTAGATGACAAATATTTTTAGCTTTGCTCGTATCTATCTATAAGTTGGTACTAATCACATTTTTGGTAAGAAAGCAAACTGTCAAAAAATACTTGTAAACCAATCAGGAAAGTAAAAATTGTAGACTTCAAATACTGTAAACTGTTGGGAATTTTTTGAGGGGAAAATCCCAAAAACACAAAGATAAAACACAAAGGTAATGCTCTGTTTCCTTTACACTAGGATCCTTTTGCACAGAGGAGCCTTTAAAAAAAAAATTACAGAGCACAAAGTATTCCACCACCATAAAATGATTTCTATTCATTAAACAAAAACACTTACATATTCATCCTCTCTTTTACTCATAGGGATTCACCAAAACATTTTCACAAAACTTACTCTGCCTCCTATGAAATTTTACGCCACTGTGTGTAAATATTTCATTTACATTCAATGCTGTGTGAAAACAAAATTACAGAGTTTTACACATTTACCTTTTCACCTGTGTGAAACAATTCATGGATTTGAAATAAAACTATCCATTGGTTTTCTTCATTCATTTCTCCTTCTGCACTGCTGTGCATTCTTTGCATTTCATTACATTACAACCCAAAAAAAACTTTACGGTGCTGCTGCGTTTTTTTTTACATTACCAACATTGCATTACAATCCTTGGTTTTTCATTGGCTGCTGCGGAGCCCTGTTTCATTTCTCCCCATGTGCAAAAATCGCTTAACAAAAAGAAAGTCAACACACTCATACACAATACATATGCGTAATTATAAAAGTTTATATTATATTTTCATGCCCATACTTCCGTATGCAGAAAGCATTAACGCGCCGTAGAAACTTTAAAAACATTACCCAAAAATTGTCCAAACATTAACTTAGGAGTATGGCCAAATTAATACTCCACGCTGCATTTAATTTCAGCTGGCCCGTATGCACCCTCCCTTGCAATCGAACGGCGGAGAAACTTACCTTTAATCGAACGGCGGAGGATGGATATCGGAACACCCTTTCTCACTGTACTTTACACGAAAGTTGCACTGTGGTAAATCAACGGTTGTAAATGCTGGAGGTCATCGGACGAGGGAAATCAATATCGGAAGGGGTGAGTTGACTGACATTTATCGTCTGATAAATGTTAGGGGATGATGTCACGGCAATCCACATGTCAGCACCAAAACGCGTCGGAGCCCCTTCGTACGGAAACCTCCTTAAGCCAAAAGTGGTGCGATATGCTGGTGGGTGGTTTATGGTATTGCTGGGTGGTTTTGACTTCGTACGGCGCGATTGAATGCTTGCCCGGGCGCAGCAGTGGAATTACAAATTCAACACTCCCCTTTAATTTCACCTGCTGGGCATTCGGTCATACCCAGACACTTCCTCAAAAATTCAAATCTTTTCTGATCCAATGGCTTTGTCAAGATGTCTGCAACCTGTTCGTGAGTCCTGCAATGTTCTAGGACAATTTCTCCATTGTTCACCAATTCTCTGATGTAGTGAAACCTTGTATCAATGTGTTTCGTTCTCTTATGAAACACTGATTTCTTTGACAATGCAATAGCTGAGCTATTGTCGCAAAAGATTACTGTCGCTTTTGCTTGCTCTTGGCCTAAGCTCCTCAACATCCTTCTCATCCAAACTACTTGACATGCTGTTGCTGTCGCTGCCACATATTCAGCCTCTGCTGTAGACAATGCTACAATGGACTACTTCTTAGAAGCCCATCAAATGGCTCCTGAACCCATATGGAAAACATAACCGGAAGTGCTCTTCCAATCATCAACACTTCCAGCCCAATCACTATCTGTGTATCCAACCAAGTCTGAATGTTCTGAGACATTATATAAGATGCCAAACCTTTTAGTACCTTTGACATACCTCAGAATCCTCTTTGCTGCTTGCCAATGTGCCTCCTTTGGCCTCTCCATGAATCTGGAAATTAAACTAACAGCATACATAATATCAGGCCTAGTTGCTGTTAAATACATAAGGCTGCCTACAATACTCTTGTACAAACTAGGATCAAAATCCTTGCTGCTGTCCTCTCTGCTGAGTTTTAATCCCATTACTGTGGGAGTGATCGCTGCCTTACATTCTTGCATGTTAAATCTGCTCAATACTTGATTTACATATCTTGCCTGTGAGATAAAAATTCCTTTTTCATTTTGATCTACTTCTATGCTTAAGAAGTATCTCAAGAAACCCATGTCAGTCATTTCAAATTCCTCTTTCATGACTGATTTAAAATTCTTAATGAGCTGATCATCATTACCTGTGAAAATAACATCATCAACATATAAGACAACAATTAAAGTTTTACCATCTTTTTCTTTGATGTCGATGGTGGGTTTTCCTTCACACTTGTCGAATTCATTATCCGATAGATATGAATCTATTCTGCTGTACCATGCTCTTGGCGCTTCTTTCAGCCCATAAAGAGCTTTCTTCAATTTGCACACTTTGTGCTCTTCACCTTTCTTCTCATAGCCTAGAGGCTGTTCAATGTAAACCTCTTCCATTAACATTCCATTCAAGAATGCTGACTTCACATCCATTTGGTAAACTTTCCACTTGTTTTGTGCTGCTATGGACAACATTGTTCTCACGGTTTCCATTCTTACAACCAGTGTAAAAGTCTCCTCATAATCCCTCCCATACTGTTGCTTGTACCCTTTGACAACCAGCCTTGCCTTGTGCCTTTCTATCTTTCCTTCAGCATTGCTCTTGGTCTTGTAAATCCATTTCACTCCAATGACTTCTTTACCTTTTGGTAGCTCAACAAAATTCCATGTTTTGTTTCTTTCTATGGCATTCATCTCCTTATCCATAGCTTCTATCCATTTCTTATCTTTAATTGCATCCTCGAAATGAATAGAATCATCAACATGACAAAACAAGGCAAATAAGGAATTCATTCCTTCATCATAAATATCACTTAGATTTCTAAACTTCTTACCTCTTTCATTTGGTGTGCAAGTGCTTGAAGACGCACTTGAATTTCCTCCTTGTGGTGTGCTTGGAGAAGCACTTCCATTTATCCTCAATGGTGTCCCTTACTGTCCTTGTGTTGGTGCTGCTATTTGGGGATGCATTTCAGCCATCTCCTCATCATCTTCATCATGAGGCAAACAGTTTTTAACATTCACTGTTTTCTCTATGCTTCCATCCCAAGCTTCCTCTTCAATGAATTGAACATCTCTGCTGACGAAAAACTTCTTGGTAGATGGGATATACACCCTGTAGGCTTTGGATTCCTCACTGTATCCAATGAAGATACATTTCTCCCCTTTGCTGTCCAACTTTCCCCTTAGCTGATCTGGAATGTGTGCATAGGCCACACATCCAAAAACTCTCATGTGGGTGACTCCTTGCTTTCTTCCACTCCACGCTTCTTCCGGCACCTTGTTCATCACTGCTTTTGTAGGACACCTGTTCAGAATATACACTGCACAATGTACAGCTTCAGCCCAATAATAATTTGGCAAATGCTTTGCCTTCAACATGCTCCTTGCCATATCCATGATTGTCCTGTTTTTCCTCTCGGCAACTCCATTTTGCTGCGGAGTGTACCTTGCTGTAAATTGCTTATTAACTCCATTTTCTCTACAAAACCGTAGGAATTCTTTGGAGATATATTCACCTCCTCTGTCAGTTCTCAAGACTTTGATATGCAGCCCACTTTGGTTCTCTACAAGTGCTTTGAAATTTCGGAATTTTTCAAACACTTCACTTTTGTTTTTAAGAAAATATACCCAAGTTTTTCTTGTAAAGTCATCAATAAATGTTAGGAAATATTGGTTGCCTGCTAATGATGGAGCTTGCATCGGTTTACATAAATCTGAGTGGATGATCTCTAAGGGTGTCTTTGCCCTTATGCTTTTACCTGATGGAAAACTTTCTCTATGTTGTTTCCCCAAAATGCAACCTTCACATAGGCTGTTCGGTTTCTCTATCAATGGTAATCTTTTCACCATTCCTTTTCTGCTTAACAAGTTTAGACCTCCAAAATTGAGATGTCCAAATCTCAAGTGCCACAACCAATTTTCATCCTTTGGCACGCTTTGGAAGGCCTCTTGGGTAACTGCTGCAATTTCATTTTTGTTTTCCAAATCTGCCCTGATCCTGAGAGGGAACATCCTGTTCCTTGTCATCTTCACTTCAGCAATGCATCGTTTGCTGGGTGCTATATCCATGATGGTACAAACATCATTCACAAAGTAAACATTGTAACCCTTTTGAACAAGCTGTCCAATACTCAAGAGGTTACATCTCATTCCGGGGACATAATAGACATCTGCTATGGTTTTCCTTTCTCCTTGCTTTGTAAATATTTTTACCTCCCCTTTTCCCATAACAGAAATTTTGCTATTAGTTCCTAGTGTGACTTCTGATTTCATATTTTTATCTAGGGCAGAAAAGAGAGCTATATTTCCTGTCATATGGTTGCTGCAACCTGACTCTAAAAAGCATATGTCTTCACTGTTTGTTTCAGCCATGTTACAAGCTAACAACACATTATTTTGGCTGATGTTTTCTCTAGTAACATTTGCATTTTGTCTATTACTCATAACATGCTGCTTCTTCCTACATTCACTGGCATACTGCCCCTATTTTTTACAATAATAGCATTGGACATTGGATTTTTCATACCTTTGTCCTTGAGCATGATGTTGTTCTCTTTGTTGGTTGCTGCCTTGGCCTTGGTTCTGATTTGAATTGCTACCTCTTCCTTGAGCATTTGCTGGACTGTTCCTTCCACCTCTATTCTGGCTTCTGCCTCTTCCTCTCTTGTTTCCTCTGCCTTGACCTCTT